>LDKF01000057.1:74588-120925 GCA_001026735.1 Rotylenchulus reniformis | reverse complement strand
GGGGGGGGGCTTATAAAGAGAGACCTTATATTAGAGGGAGGTCCTTATATTTTTCAACCTAATAAGTGGGGTGGATGGTGGTCAAAAAAGTGCTATGTCGTTTGTTCAAAATCACTAAAGAGGCATTTTTCTTGAAAATTATTTGTTTTTCGTAAAATAACTTAGCTTAACAAACTATTAAAATGCTGTTGTCTATGTTTCCTCCTAGGGAGGCCTTATAATAGAGGGAGGGCCTTGTATTTTTCAACCTCTATCGAAGGGGCCTTATATTAGAGGATTTACGGTATGTATACCGTGTTCAGATCTCTGCACGGCATCTCCAACTACCTGGTGGCCATGATCTCGTTCTTCGAAATTCTCCACCAATCTGGCCATTTTTTGTTCTTGGCACTGGCATTGAGTGGGACCAATTTTGTGGACCTCCAAACAGTTGAACGCTATGAAATGATCCCGATCTTTGGAGTGCATGGCACTATGATCTCCATTCTGTGCACCGGACTGGACAGATTGTTCGCGGTTTTGATGCCGTTAAAGTGAGTTAAAAATGTCCTTTGCAAAAAAACTCAAAACTTAAAACATCATACTATAAACTGTTTAAAAGCTTACTAGCCTAAATTTTCAGTGAGAAAAATGTACAGAATTTATGCGCTATCTTTTGGTTTCGAGTATGCTAAAAATGATGGCAGACTCAGTTTTTCGAAATTCGAACATTTTAGACCATTTTAGACCCGAATTCGAAAAGTTCCTCTAAATTTTTAAATTATGCGTTCTATTCGGGTTTTTAAAGGGAACCGACTCCGAAACTGACTTTAGATTTATGTTTCAATTGATTATTTGAAATCTCAAAAAGCTGGCGCAACATGAATTCATCAGGTTGCATTAGAAGGAGTAAGGAGATGATGAATTGGAATTAGCACCTTCGAAAACTCTCGAATGTAATGCTGAATTTAAAAATTTGGAGGAAAAAATTTTTGTTCGACTTTTCGAATTCAGGTCTAAATGTGTCCGAATTTCGTAAAATTGAGTCTGCAAAAATTTTTTAAAAAAATCGAAAAATTGGGTCTGCCTTCTTTCAAACCCTTGAGAGAAGCATAGAATCTTAAAAATTAGAACTTTCATTGAAAAAAAATTCGGGACCTGTAAACTCCACCATTATCAAATCTACTAAAGACGGCCGTTCTTGGGACTTTAATAATTTAGAGTATCAAGACTCAATTTTTGAGTTCCAACAGGGGTAATTTTTTGCGCTGAATCCGATTCTGATGTAATGAGTCATCTGACATCACTTTTTGACGCTGGCGCCAAAAAATGCTGCACATAGAACCCGGAACAAAATCGTGCACTTCCCCATGTTGTTTGCGGGTTCTACTTGTGACATTATTTGGCGTCAGCGTCAAAAAGGATGACGCATTACTTTAGAATAGACGTCAGAATTGGATTCAGCGTCAAAAATTATCCCGGCGGGAAGTCATTTGTTCACAAAAAATGAAAATGAGTCCCGGAACTCTAATATTTGAGTCCCAAGAACGGCTGTCTTTTAAGTATTCAATTTCAATTTATTCAGTCAAGCCACAAGGTGCCATTGGCACACTAATAGTGGTGGAAAAAATACAATTGTCATAATTGCTGTATCAAATATCATAAAAATAAATAAAAATATAATATAATATGAAAATAGAGGGGAAAAGGAGCAAAACAACATAAAAAGTACAATAATGAATAGGAAGGGGAATTAACCTTAACCGCCAAAATCTGAAATTTCCAAGGCCTTCCTAAATGTATCTGTGCTATTGATTTCCATAACCTCTTTTGGGAGTTTATTCCATTGAGAAAATATTCTTATGAAGAAATTCTGTTGAGTTTTATTAGTAAATCGCCTATTTTGAAAAAGGTAGGGTTTTCGGCAAGCTCTTTTAGTATGAATGAAGTATCTTTGTAAACTAATATCCACTTTATTATATATCATTTTATGAACCATAGCGAGATCCGCTATGTCTCTCCTAATATTTAGCCTTTTAAGGCCACATACTTTAAGTCTTTCTTCATAAGGGCGTTTAACCAATCCACATTTGAAAAAGGCTTTTCGTGTAAAGAATTTTTGAATCTTCTCCAATTTAATTATGTTTTGTTTTGTTTTTGGGTTCCAAACTTTAGTGCCATATTCAATCAAGTAAAGGTCTGATATATGTCTTATAAGCAAATATCAGATTGTTTAAATTTCGCGTTTTTAAAATTTTTAATAACTGGTAAGAACATAAGTAGTGCCTCCGGGCTCATTAGCTTTACTTATTAATAATTTTAGCTTTATTAATTACCCATTTATTTTATTTTTTTAGACGCAAATGTTTGAACAAATATGTATATTTGCTGGCCCATACCGTTGTGTGTGCCGTGTACGGTCTGTATGGAGCATATTTGGTCTATAAATTTACCGACCTTACACCAGACAAGTAATGAATAAAAATTATTTGTTAGAGATTTATCAAATTCTATAGCGGAAACTTATCAACAACATTTCATTGGGACCTCAACTTTTGCATAATATTTACAATAAATATACATTTTTTGGCTTAAACCATTTTTTGTTTTTTTTTTCAAAAAACCTATATTCCTGTGATAATTTAATTTGTTCACAGAATTTTTTAAAATTATTCAGCACAAAAATGGCCATATTTTTCTGCATTTTTAAAATTAAAGGTGGTTTTCAAGGTCCTTTTTAGTGAAATTAAAATTTGCTTGCCTAGGGTTAGACAGTAGACAGCCAAGGCTGTGAAGAAATTATTTTTTAAAATTCGCTTGCAATTAATTTTTAAAATTATTTTTTTTGAGGAAAAAATGCCTGAAATTTCAATTTGTTAGTTATGTGAATATGCTCCTTTTAATAAATATATATAAAATATGCGTTTTTTATATATAATTATATATAAAAAACGCATTATTATTTTCACTTTTTGACCTTCAACTGGCTATATCGGCGACATGTTCATGGGCAATCAAGGAGTTCAATTTTTATTCCACACAACTCTGCTAAATTTGGCTGCTGCAACTTGCTATTGTGCCATCGGTGTGGTCATCAAGTGCCAAAAAGGTGATTTTTACAAATTATTGTTTTTATTTCATTTATTTTATTTCGAGCTTTTAGTGTCCTTAAATAAATATTGAGTATTTATGAAGTCAGCTTTTGTAATTTTTGATAGCAAGTTTTAAAAATTGGATTTTTTAGGGCAATTTGCCAGTTTTTTAGCGTCCGAGCCCCATATTATTCACGTTAAATAAAAAATAAAGTGTGTGCTATCTCGTTATCAAATAAAAAATATCAAAATGGACAAAAAAATTATTAAAAAATATCAAAACCCAATATATTCTCCAAAAACTTTTTTTTAAACTAACTACCAGGTCGTATCATAATTAATGTCGCCTTTTGCATTCACAACTTTATAAAGAATGATTGAAAAAATCTGAAACTTCTGAAAAGATACTCCAATATCTCCTCTACATTTTTTTGGTCCCATTATCTTTACTGTTGAAATTCTCGAGGAAAAAATTCCCGATGTGACCAAGGTCGAAAATGGCGAACCCGGTTTTTCGAGTTTAAGACCAGTTTGTTGACCGGGAATTGGGGTGTTTATAGACCCAAAATGTAGTCCATTAAATGTCGCATCGAATACAAAAAACCCCATCTCGATTGGTTCACTCATTGATTTGTTATGATTTTTTCAAACTCATAACAAAAAAAAATCGAAAATCAACTAAAAAATGGCCATTTTTCTTAAGAGATTTTATTGAATTTTCACTGAAAAAAAAGACAAGTACAAATAAGCCAATTTCAAGCTAAATTGCAAAATTCATAAAAAATCAAAGAGTGTGGAACAATATAAACACTCAATTTCCGGTCAACAAACTGGTCTTAAACCCGAAAAACCGGTTTCATCATTTATCGGGAATTTTTAAATGTAGAGGAGATACTGGCTTTTCAGAAGTTTTCCGATTTTTTGAATCATTTTTATAAAGTTACGTTCACGTGAATGCAAAAAGCGACTTTAATTATTATAGACCTGGTAGACCAAAATTTCCAAAGACAAAGTTGTGCAGAATTTTATGCTTTATCTTCTGTTATTTTTATATTTCGAAATTTGAACAAAAAGATCAAAATTTTTCGAAAATATAGAAAATACTGTAGAGCATTTTACGAAAATTAGAACTAATTTTTTACCGTGGCGCGACATTTGGGGATCCCGACATTTGGGGACCATTTGTTATATCTCGGCTCAAACATAACAGAAAACAATTTAGTTATCAAAAAAATAAACAAAAAATTAGCTACAAAATAAGCCTAAGCATATAGAATTGACCTACTGAAAAAAATTATGGCCAAAATACTCGGCCTAATTCAGAGTTTTTTGGCCATAACTTTTTTTGGTACTGGGCCAATTCAATGGTCATATTTTGTAGCTAATTTCTTGCTCTATTTTTAAATAACAAAATTGTTTTTCTTAAGTTGCGTCTGAGCCGAGATATAACAAAATCCACAAATGTCGGATCCTCAAATGGCGGATAGCCGGCACCAATTTGTCTTTTATATTGTTGGTTTAAATAATAAGTCCAAAAATTTTTTCTAAAGAACAAGGTCTTAATTATCCCTTTTTAGCGCCATTAATGGATCTTTTAATGATTAAAAAGAACCGAATAAAAATATATTGTAAAATGATATTTTCCCGAAAAATGACATTTTTAAAATATTTTTTCAATTGTTCAATGTATAATCAATAGACCTTGTTAATATATTTTTGATATTTTAAACCCAAATCATAATAATAAAAATTAAACTTCAATAAAGTACCCCTCTCTATACCACAGTGACCGCGGAGACCAACCGGCGCCTGCTCAAGTCGCTGGCCTGCATTGTGCTGATCAACATCGGCGGCTACCTGGTCAACATTTGTCTGCTGAACCTGGTCATGAACCTGCTCGGACCCCTGTGGCCCGAATCTCTGCTCGTTTGGCACCTGATGTTCATCAGCGGCATTGCGTTGAACATTGGAGCGGCCTCCAACGCGCCCATTTTGTACATTTGCAGGTGTAACTATACAAAAAATATTCGGCAAAATTGGAGAATTAACTTACCGTAAAAACTCTATTAAGACCTCATGGGGGCATCTTTTTCAACTCCTCTGGAGATGGGGGGGGGGGTCTATTTTTCACTAGAATTCTTCAGAGGAGGGAGGGGGGCTATTGGAGAGGTGACACCTAATGGGAGGTAGAGAGGTAATACGGTATTTCTTCTAAAATAAGGTCTCTAAAATAAGGTACCTTTCTAGAATAAGGCATAGATCAGAAAGATATTGGAAAGGTACCATTCTAAATAACGCACATTTCTAAAATAGGGTACCTTGAAGAATAAGATATCTCAATAAAATCCCTATAAAACAAGATACCTCTCTAAAATAAGGTACCCCTGAACAATAGGATAACTCTCTAAAATAAGGAAACCCTGTAATATAAGATACATCTCTAAAATAAGGAAACCCAAAATAGGAAAAAAACGGATTGTGGATGCATTGGAGCCGTAGTGTAATCGTAAACCGTATTCCGTAGCCCAAAAAACCTCATAATCTTTGTAATTAAAACCCTCTGGTGTGGAGGAGTAAATTCAGATGCTTTTTTGGATTATAGCAAATAAATTAATTGGGTTATATGTTCAAAATGTTGAAATTTAACAGAACCATCAGTATAAAAACAATGTAAAATTTTAATTTTCTTCACAGCACTGACTATCGAAAAGCCATCAAACAACATTTTGCGTTCTGTTTTCGACCATGGCCGCCAACTGCATACCTAAACCAAAATCAGAACAACAACACCAGAGATCAGAATCAGAATAGCAGAATTCATCAGAATCAGAATATCAACAACATGATGGTGGTGGCACCAGCTCCTTCCTCCAAATGTTTGGGGAGCTTCTCTCACAACAACCGAATTTACCCATGATTGGCGACGACCTAATACTTATAATCTAATTTAGAAATTTTGAATAAAAATAATGTTGGAAGTTTAAATTTACATTATTAAGAGGTGCCGGACTGCCGGCAGCCTTTAATAATTTAAAATTTTTCCATAATTTCATAATTAGTGGACTGTTTTATCTTACTCACTTTCAAATAAACCGTTTCACTCCCTGCCAATTCTTAGTCAAAAATTGAACCAAAAATACCTTATTTCATAAAGTAATTAGCACTAAAAATATGCAACTGCTTGCCAAATCGGTACTTTGCTGTTAATTTTATGGGGGAATTTTATTATGCGGGAATTTTATCAGAGGGAGGTGTAAAATTTTAACAGGGAGGGGCACTAGCCAAATTTCAATGGTGCCCTTACCCCCGTTAAAAGTTGGCCCCGCCTTAACATGAAGGTACCGGCAAATCCATTTAGCGGATTGACCTAGAACCGAGCTTTTATTCCTTTTAGTCGTTCGAAATTTCTTGAAATTTCTTTATTATTAACTAATTAATTAATTAATTTTAAATTTAACAAGCTTAAAAAATCACACCTATGTTCAGCAATTCAATGGCCTGGGTCGTTAGGACGAAAACTAGGTCCTTTGTGTATTCTGACTTATCATAAGAATTTTTTTATTTATTGAGGCTAAAAATTCTAATAGCACCGATCGGTGTTGGTTAAAACTAATTATGGCCAAAGTCTTTAAATTTTATATGTTTATGAGAAAAAACTATTATAGCACCACAGAAATCTGGTTATCCTAATTAAGAATTAATTAATTTATTGATTAATTAATTTACAGAATATGTGATTTACTGTTTCCATTTTTTCAAAAATTATTTTAAACTGTTCGGAGCATTGCCTCCGATTTGAATGCAGTGGATAGGGATTGGCATTCTGCCATTCGATCTTGGATCTTTTGACTCCAAATAATTTTCCTCCATTTCCCATTCCCTCATTCATTCATTTTTAGCCATCTTCGGGAGTAAAAAGGGGATTCGTCAAACAAGTGCGAACAGACTTCTGTGTTGGTCACTGATTCTGCTGGCATACGACTTCCAAATTGAATATGTGAATACCAACAGTTTTGGGCAAGCAGATGCACTCTCCGGGCTCATCGCCAAGGACAACGACCCGGAAGAGCGAGTGATCGCGTCCATAGGAATCGAGTCTGAGATGGAGAATGTACTGATCATGGCTGTCCAAAATCTGTCAGTGAAGTTCCAGGACATCGCAGATGTCATCAGAGGAGATGAAATCATCCAAAAGGTGATCAAGTTCACCACAAATCAATGGCCTAACGAAAAGGAAATGGCGTCGGAAACAGAGGAAATCAAACTTTTCCATCGTCGAAAGGATGAATTATCCATCACAAAAGGATGCCTAATGTACGGCGAAAGAATTGTGATACCGGAAATTTTAAGGTCCAAAGTCCCTAAGCAATTCCACAAAGGCCATCCGGGAATCAAGCGGATGAAGCAGCTGGCCCGTCAACAGGGCTCCCTTTATTTCCTCCAAAATTATTTCCTCCAATCCTTATTTCTCCAATTTTTATTTCCTCCAAACCCTATTTCCTCCAATAATGTTAAAAAAGCTCATTCCCTCCAAATTTTTTATTTTTTTCATATAATTTATATAATTTATATAATTTGATATAATTTATATAATTTCCTTTAAATCCATTTCATATAAAAGAAGAAAAAATGTTCATTTCACATAAAAATTTATAACATACCCCGGTTTTTTCTATCGTTACCCGGCTATCTACGGCAGTCGTGGGGGGCTTAGGCCAAAAGCCATGTTCAATAGGTGCGGGCTGGATGATTTTTGGATTTTTAAATGCAAAATCTGTTAATGTTGGATAAAAAATTTTGCATTTAAAAATCAAAAATCATACAGCAC
This sequence comes from Rotylenchulus reniformis, assembly GCA_001026735.1. NCBI lineage: Eukaryota > Metazoa > Nematoda > Chromadorea > Rhabditida > Hoplolaimidae > Rotylenchulus > Rotylenchulus reniformis. Next base: position 113,026 of record LDKF01000057.1, on the reverse strand, counting down.
TCACCTATTGAACAGTCATGCCTCTTATTTTTTCCCTAATTTTATGTGAAATGAACATTTGAAATGAATTTATATGAAATTATATAAATTATATGAAGGAAATAAAAAATTTGGAGGAAATGAACTTTTTTACATTATTGGAGGAAATAAGGTTTGGAGGAAATAAAAATTGGAGGAAATAAGGATTGGAGGAAATAATTTATAAAGTTTTTAGAGGACAAATTGAGTTTTGATTTATTTTTTTAAACGCCCATTATGATATTTTTTAAAACGCCATAGCACCAAAGAAATCTCCCTAGACCTCTATAAGTATAAGACTAATAAGTAGATTTTGTCAATACCTATGATGCACTTTTTAAATTTTTAGAAGTTTAAAAATACCTATGATGCACTTTTTAAATTTTTAGAAGTTTAAAAAAATTTTTTTGACTACTTGTGGGTCTGGGAAAATATTACAATATCCAACACTTTTTAGATAATGACTTTTATCAGATATAGGGTAGTAATAGCTACAAAAATGATGTTACCAATAAAAAATTTTCTATGCACTATGTTTGGTCCACGAAAATAATTTGAAATTGAATGATAAATGGGAAAAACACAAATTCTAAAAGAAAAAAAACACCAAATTTGCAAATATGAGTTTTCTTGGTGTTCATTTTTAGACCGATCTTTCACGCTGATCATCCGCTTCTGGGACAACGATGTTGCATGGCCAGGCTTGGACCCCAGCTCGGCCAGGATCGGATCCCAAAACACTCTAAAGTTGGCCAAAACCGTCAATTTTCGCCATAACTTTTTTAAAAGTGGACCAATTTGAATAAAAAATAAATCAGGGCCTGTCCTATTCATAATCCTCAAATAATAATTTTCAAATATTTATTTTTATTAGTTTATATTTATAACATCAATACCGGTGGGTTTTAAGAGTTACACAACTCGTTCTTCAAACCTCTCTCATTAATGAGGTATGCTCATTAAGAGTTGTTTGCGCAAAACATGTACAAATCGGCCGATCTAATCTGTGTTAGGTCTTTAAAAATGTCAAGTTAGGCGTTAAACAAAAGTGCAAAAAATATGAACTTTTCACAACTTTCACCCTCAATACCCACCCTTCATCTCGGGCGTCCATAAAAGATGATCTCGTATAAAATTTTCAAAATTTTCCAGTGGTCACTGTCGGGACCGTGGCGCGCAACTTTTGCGGATCCGACATTTGCGTATCATGTTATAACAAGAGAAATCATCCTGATGTTAAAAAGAGCAAAAAATTAGCTACAAAATAAGCCTATACTTTTATAGTCGGCACAAAACAAGTTATGGTCAAAATAATTTTGGTGGCCAAATGCAGAGTATTTTGGCTATAACTTTTTTCATAGAGGTGTAATTCGAGCTATTTTGTAGCCAATTTTTTGCTCTATTTTATTAAATCAAACCGATTTTATTTACTAATCTACACACCCTAGCATAGGTATGCATAGGTACCATTATATCATTTGTTTATTAGCTTCTATTTTTGTCCCTTTTTATTTTTAGAAAAATTAAAAATTTATGCCTTACTACCCCCCTCTGAATATGCCAGACTTTTCAAGATACAAAATAATACCCTCTCAAAATTTCCTCCCCCAAATTACGCCAAACCTTCTAGCAGAAAAAGAATAATGTCCTCCTCTGGCAACAATGCTACCGTATACCTTGGCACCGAGTACGGTGTTCTGTATGCCATGAACCTGCTGGAACTGCTCGCCCATTGGCTGCTGGCCTGTCCCATTTCGGCCCTGAACTTCTACCTGATCTTCCACACCTCGGTCCTTCATCCAAACCTGAAATTCATCCTCCTCAGCCAAAGCTTTTGCATTTTTCTGCGTGGATTTGGTTGGCAATTTTATCTTTTTAATTCCTAGTATTATATTATAAATATGCACAATTTTATAAACGATGACGATGATTTTTGAACAAGTTGAAACTTTGACTTAACATCCAAAATAAAGATTCGAAACAAGATTCATAGAAAAATCTTGAAAAAAAACCGAAAAGGTTTTAGGTTTAATAAGGATCTTGAAATTGAGAATTTTGAAAAAATTGATCAGGAAATTGGACTATGATGCAGTTCTTAAATTTTTTAGAAGTTTAAAAAAAATTTTGACTGCTTGTGGGTCTGGGAAAAATATTACAATATCCACCACTTCTTAGATAATGACCTTTATCAGATATGGGTAGTAATAGCTACAAAAATGATGTTACCAAAAAAAATTTTCTATGCACTATGTTTGGTCCACGAAAATAATTTGAAATTGAATGATAAATGGGAAAAAACACAAATTCTAAAAGAGAAAAAAACACCAAATTTGCAAAATATTTTTAGACCGATCGTTCACGCTGATCATCCGCTTCCGGGACAACGATGTTGCATGGCCAGGTTCGGACCTGCTCCGTTTGGCCTACCTTGGCCCCATCAACTTCCGCAACTACTTGGCCCATGTGCTGGTCATTGAACGGCTGATGGCCACCATTTTATGCCGGCGCTATGAGAAACAGCGCGGACCCCTCTTCACCCTCTGTTGGCTGACCATTACAGTAAAGGGGACCTCGTAAAGGAAAATTCAGGAAATTTCGCCAGTAGAGGTCTAAAAAAAGGAAATTTCAGTTCTATAGGACCCTTAAAACCCATTTTGGTCCAATTTTGATTCAAAAATTCTTTTGTCAAGCTTGCTATGTCCAAATTAAAAAAAACAAAAATGTTCAAAAAATTATTTTGACCTTCTTTTTATCAAAAATGTCCAAAAATTATCAACCTTAGGCCATGTAGTGGTTTTTTAACGCCCTATGTTCTATGTTGCAATTTTTAACGTTCTAGCTCTGGAAATTTCGATAGAAAGAAATTTAAAAAATAATATGCAATTGATTAAGTATTAATAAAGAAAATCGATTAAATAATTATAAAATATCATGATAAATTATAATAAATCTGGTGTTAGGTTGGATCTGATAGGCGAGATGGTCTGTCGACACTTGAGGACCAAATATTATAAATTTTAATTAAATGAATTTTATAGGTTGTATCAAGTTCGGTGAAGGGAAAAAATAAATTTCTAATTATTTCGAATAAATTGTTGATGTGTAAGTTCCGTTTTATACTGACGAAATTTCCAAAAATGTAATGACGAAATATCTGCGGACGAAATTTCTTTGAGCCCTACAAAAATAATTATTTCGATAAATTTTTGATTTTTAAATTTTCCCAATTTTAAGCTGTTCGCCTCCATTGCAAATCTGTATTGGCAGGTGAAGACCAGTGATGTGCAGATGTGGATTTCTTATGGGTCCTATCTGACATTGGCAATTGTGGAAATTTTGGTATATAAAATATTTGGGAAAAATTCGAATTTTTATTAACGAATTTTGCAGATTTTTGGCTGTCTTTGGAAGTATAACATCAAAAGCTATGGAAAACAGTTGGGGAAAATGCATGACCTCTCTGAACGATTCCAGGTCTGCAATTTTCTTCACTTACCATATTCCCTTTAAAATAAACTACCCATCAAAATAAGATACATAGATGCCAGCTCAATTGAAAATAGTAAAATTTCCAAAATAAATCAAAATAAGGTTTCTAATAAGTTAAATTTAACACGATTTTCCCTTTTTATGTAAATTTTGAAACAGAAAAAATTCAAATAAAATTCATAAAATAATTTTGGGACTGGTTTTTTTTTGTATATGTTACATATTTATGTAGCATTATAATTATTAAAAAATAAAATCAAATAATCCAATATCGAGATACAAAATTCAAATTTAGAAAATAATATAAAATAAAGTGGAAAATCTTTCTTCAAAAATATTATTGCAGATTATCTAGAATTTGCCGGCTAAAATTTTGTATTTTATTCATTTCAAACATGATTTTTTTAATAAAGATCATCTTTTTAAAATAAGATACCCTCTAAAATAAAGTATAGTTCACAGCCCTTATAAAAAACAGGAAAATTTCACCGGGAAATTTCATCCGTGAATATTACCTGGAAATTTCACCTCTATTTTAAGGTAAAGGTAGGGTTGGGCCCGTCCCCATCCCCGACGAGCCCATCCCCGACATCCCCGACCCTCATCCCCGCGGGGATTCGGGGATGAAAATGCACCCCTAAAGATCCCATTTTGGATCCAACAGTTGAGGGAATTTGGTGGACGAGCAACTATAAAGTCCATAGCTCACAAGGGAAGGACAAAACATGTTAAGCGCGGATCAATTCGAGACCCGTATAATATTGTAGAGCATCCACAATTTCCGTTGTAAATTTTAATATTAGCGGCCTCGTTTTTTTGCGGCGATAGCTCATCACAAAATGTTCAAAGCATAAAAATGCTAACGAATAATTGATAATTTTCCACATTCACATTTCTCTATTGGATTAAAATCGAGAAAACAAAATTGAACGGGAGTGCGAAATTTCATGTTGTAAATAGTAGGAATGAGAGAAGTTTTCCAGGCATAAAGACGCATTTGATTGAATCTGCTGCAACATATCTGATTGTGAGCCAGAGAGAGAAGCCTACAGAGACTATATCTCACAGAAACAATGTAATCGGGGTGCTTAACTTTAATTTTCTCTACAAAAGTTCTAAGAAAATGTTTGTAAGGTCTGTTATGGTATACATCAAGTGGCTGAAGAATTGGAGTTGTGTGTTTTGGGAGTATGGCAAATCTAATTTGCCTATCCAACAATTTATTGGATTTCATCATTTCATTGTACCCACCCCATGCATCGAGAACAAAAACCGCTTCATCCACTCCAATATCGCTCCAATATCATCCACAATTCTTTCAAAATATTCGGTTGTTAGCCGACTGTTAAATAATCCTTTAGAAAATAAATTGATAATAGTAACTTTAAGATTGATAATTTAATAAACATGATATTTCCAAACTTTAAATGGCCAATTTTTAACTCGGGCCTCAACGAGCTAATTTTTGTTAAAACCTTATTTAAAATTAAAAATAAATTTTTGACCCGATGGCGTAGATGTAATACATAAATTCGCATATTGTGCCAACTGCTCGTGGAAATTCTTTGGAGCACGTGGTTCATGTAACACAACACATAATTCGCAGATGAGATTGCCATCAGCGCAAATGGCAGGAAATATGGTAAAACTGTGTGTTTTGGCATTCATTCGTTGAATCAAGGCCTCAACTTTTTCTCTCCAACCAGGGACAAGGTTCGCCCAGTGAATAGCTCTTCTTGAACCTCCATTTGATCCAAATTGTATGTCTGGAAAAACATATATTAACACTACAATTTCATAAATTTTACCTTATTTATGGGAATTTCTTGCAAAATTGTTGCAAAATCCTTTTAAATTTTAGAATCTCTTCCTCAATCTTCTCATTTTGGGTCTGCGTCCGATGCACAACAAAATTTGTAATTTTACGGCTTACTATCAAATGTTCATTTTTGAAGTTTTTGAGCCATTGGTCATTAGCCTTAATTTTTTTTAAATATTTAAATTATTTATAATTTTAATTTTTGCCTTAAAATCGTCCAAATGCAGGTCCTCTGCGATTTCCATAGCAATTTGTTTTAGATCTCTATCATGGATTATGATATTATCGGCACGTTTATGTGCAAAAGAAACTGTCAAACGATGGTCTAATTCCTTCCATTTCAAAAAATGTAAACCACCTTTGGCGACATAGTTCCGAAATCTAGATATGGGCAATAATTTTGCTGGCATTTCTTAATAAATTTAGCTAACCTGGTAATTTCCATTGGATGCTTCAGCTTTTTGAAGCGATGTTGGATACTTGCAAATGGTCTTCCCTGATCCGCCCATTGGACAATTTCACGCATATGGTCCATGTCATATTTGTAGAAATCACGGGCAGATTCATCATCTTCCGATACCTCATCTTCAAAAACTTCTTCACAAAAGTCTCTACCCCAATCGAAGTCTAAGAAATGCTCTTCTTCTTCATCAATGACATTCCTCGTAGTAATATATCCTTTAATTTTAATCAAAGGATTAATTTTTTAATTAAACCATGGCAACTTACGTTTTATATCATTTAAAAAAGACTGATCTGCTTCATCTCCAGCATCATGTGCTAATTAACTTATTTTTTCAAGTAATTTACTTTCAATGTTTGCCATCTAAAAATTAGGGTTATTTTTGGGCCATATATTTCGATGATTAATTTAATAGCCATATATTTTTATGGAACTATATAGGACCATATATTCGTATGGTTCATTTTGTACAATATATTGAGGGTGAGGATCCTTTTTTTAGGAAATTTATAATGGATTGATCATGTTAGTTAGAAGAAAATTATCATGCTGGGTCATTTCCGCCTAAAGTGCAAAAATAACATATCAGCCCCAGAAAACTTTTTTGTTAGAGTTGTTAGACAAAATGTATAAGGCAAAATTGTTCAGAATTTTATGCTAATTCGAATGATTTTTTTAATTTTTCGAAATTCGGCCAAAAAGTTCGAAATATCCTCTAAAACCCTTATTTTTCGGTAAATCGGCAAAATTTCGAAATTTTCGGCCATATTTCAGAAAAAATTTTATACCATCAGAATTAACATGAAATTTTACACAAATATTCTTTTGATACTTTTGGTCTAACAAGTCTAACAAAAAAGTTTTCTGGGACTGATATGTTATTTTTGCACTTTAGGCGGAAACGCCCATTTTTGCACTTTAGGGCTTTAGGCTGAAATGACATAATAATAATAATAAGTTTATTCAAACCGCAAGGTACAATGTACTCTTACAGTGGTGAAAAAGGTCATATAATAGATCAATGTCAAATGTCAAGATAGAATGGAAAAAAAATAATGGGGAGCAACATCAAATTAAAATCATAATGCATGAAGAATATAGGGATTTCCCGCACCGCTCAGATATATTTAATCAAATTTTTTCTAAATCCTTTTAAATCAGAAAATTCCATATTTCCTTGGGCAATTTATTCCAACTAGAGACAATTCTAATGAAAAAATTATGTTGTATTTTTGATGTACATCGTCTATTCTGCAGTAAATAGGGCTTCCTACAGGCTCTTTTAGTAAAAACAAAATAATCCGATGGGCTCAGATGGGTATTGCCTTTTATAATTTTATAAACCATCGTAAGATCTGTGATTTTTCTTCGTGCAAATAATTCTTGTAAATTACATATTCTTAACCTCTCAGAATATGGACGATGAACTAGACCACATTTTTGAAAGGTCTTTCTTGTATAAAACTTTTGCACTTTTTCAATTTTCATAGAATATTCTTTCTTTTCAGGATTCCAAATTTCTGTGCCATATTCAGCAAGGGTCTTATATAGGACTTATATGCCAAAATATATTTGTCTAGTTCTCGTGTTTTCATTAGCCTTAATTGTTGGAAATTAGCATAATAAGCTCTTTTTATGATCGTGTTTATATGGGAATTGAAAGTTAAGTTCTTGTCTATCATTATTCCAAGATCTCTTACACAATCAGTCTCTGAAAGTACAGTTCCAAAGAGATGATAAGAGGCCTCTTCATTTTTATTTCCCAAGTAAAGGACCAAACATTTTTGAAGTGATATTTCAATACCATTTCTTTTAGCCCACTTTTCCAGGGACAATAAAGCTTCTTTTAGATAGTTTGAATTATCATTATTATGCGAAATATAAAGCTTTACATCATCTGCATATAATTTTATCCCAACATTTTTAGGAATAAATGATGGTAAATCATTTATAAAGATCAAAAAGAGTAAAGGCCCTAATACACTTCCCTGAGGGACCCCTGAATATGTCTTATAAGAATCAGAATAATTTTGATCAATATTAACTTTAAAAGTTCGATCAACCAGGAAGTTTTCTACCAACATTGTGAATTTTTTAGAGCAAAAGTTCTATAGGAACGCTGTCAAATGCTTTGGCAAAATCTATATAGATTACATCAATATTTTTTCCCAGATGTATTGCATGATAAAATTCATCTAACATTGCTAAAATCTGAGTTATGGTTGAGCGATTTTTTAAAAATCCATATTGTTCCTTACTAAAAAAATTAGTTTTCACTAGAAATTTTATAATTTCTGATGCTAGAATTCGTTCAAAAGTTCGACAAAGTGTACAAGTTAATGATATTGGACGATAGTTTTTTGGATCATTCTTGTTATTCTTTTTATAAATTGGCATAACTATGGATTCTTTCCAAAATTTCGGAATCTCGCCAAAAAATGATCTGAAAAGTTCAGTAATTATCGGTGCCAAACTTTCCGAACATTTATTTAACAAAATATAGGGAATCCCATCCGGAGAGGTCGAATTTTTAATTGGTAAATTTTTTAAAGCATTAACTATAGTTAACACATCGAATTCAATATCCGTTAAAATATTTTTTAAAGTAACTGAATTTTCAGGCAATTTTTCAAATACTTTGGGCAAAAAAGATTTCTGAAATAATTGTGCCATCAAATTACTCTTATCTTGATTATCAGAATAAAATTTTCCGCTTTCGTCGATTAAAGGTGGAAAGGATGTTTCTTTATTAAGTCTTTTTTGGATAAAATTATGAATGGCATTTTTGCCTCTCGATATAAATTGTGATTCCTTTTGATCATGTTCTTTTTTAAGCTGTTTTTTTAGTTCTCGCGAAATTATTTTATATTCAAGTTTTTTGTCTTTATTATTCTGAGATTTTTTCAATTGGTTATGAAGTTGTTTTTCCCTCAGGTACAAACTACGCACCTTTTCGGAATAATTGTTTTTGATCTTTTTTGAAATCGGCAGGAGAGGGAATATACTATCAAACCGAAAATTATTTGTATTCAAAGCATTTGAGCTGAATGCAATAAAAAGAAATCGATCGATAAGAGCTGTAAATAGTTGCAACAACAATGAATCACTAGAGAAAATCTAATCAACTCAACTATGGTAAATTGGTCGGGCTAATAATCACTTTTTGGACCAGTTCATATATTTTGGTTTAAATGAATCTATTAAAAATAAATTTAAATTATTCTTGGTTATTCAGGCATACATTCATGATATATTCAACCTTTTAAAAATTAGACCATCCTTTTTTTGGAAAATGATATTCATTTTAACCGCGCGCCTTCACTCGCATGCCCTTGACCCGCGGGTCAAGGGCGGGCCGACCCGCGCGGATCAAGAAATATTCATAACTTATTTTCTTGTGGACGAGGGCCGTTAATATTAAAACTTACAACGGAAATTTGGATGCTCTACAATATTATACGGGTCTCGAATTGATCCGAGCTTAACATGTTTTGTCCCTCCCTTGTCAGTGGAAACAATGCGAGTTCACTGATGGCAAGAGCGCAGGTTCAATTCCTCACCACCTTTATATTCTTAAATATTATTTTTGAATCCTTTTTCATTTATTTTTAGATTTTTTAATTTTTAGAATAAAAAATACATTACAAAAAATTAGTCTTCAGAAAAAAAATTTTCTTTAGAAATGATGATAAATTCTTGATTTTTCAACGAAAATTTCTGAAATGGACATAAAAATTGATCAATTTTTAATAGAAAAATTGTCTTAATTTTCAAATTTTTTCTCCGGCGCTCCCTATCGGGACCGCCCCATCTCCCACGGTTAAATTTCCTCAACCAAAAAATGAGGAGAATCAATATGATAATGGTAAAAAAATTAAAAAATTTGACATTTGTGAACTTTGAAAAAAAATTTGAAGAATAAATTTTTCTGGAAAAAAGACAGAAATTTTTTTGACCGTCCCCGAAATCCCCGATCCCCGTCCCCGGCCGATTTTCCATCCCCGTCCCCGTCCCCGACCGAGCCATCCCCGGAAATCCCCGTCCCCGATTTTTGCCAAATCCCCCCCGTGCCCAACCCTAGGTAAAAGTAGTCCCAAAGAATCATCCTAAATCCGGGTGAAAAGACCGAAACCTCATTTTAGGGGGAAATTCCTCCAAAAATTCTTTAAGAGGTAAAATTCTCCCGATGGGTGAAATTCCCCCGAAATGATTGCTTTTTACAAAAAAAATCCAAATAATTTATTTCATCAATCGTTTTGCTAAATTTAAATGAAAAGAAAGAAAACATAATTCAATGAATGATTAATTATTAGATCATTTAAATTTTTTCTCGGTCACCTTACTATTAGTAAGGTGGTTTTTCCGAGAGAACCTTATTCGAAATCAGGTTAATTTTCCAGGGACACGACTTTTGGTAAAAGAAGAAATTTTACCCCGATTTCAGGGTAAATTTCCCAGTCATTCCACGTCTCATTTTTTTCCTTCAATATTTTTATTCAGCTCTCCGAAAACATCCGGACCAGCAAGCAGCTGATCCCTGCTCTGATCTTCCACTTCCTCAACGTGTTCATCAGCTCCGTGGGCTCCTCACTCTCATTCCTCAAAGTGGTTGTGGCCGGCCAATTTTGGTCTGATTTCATGTACGCTCTGCTGTTGATCCTGGCCACTTTCTTCAGCTTCATGATCGAGCTCACTATGATCATGTCAGGGAGGCAAAAATTATTATATAATTATTTTTGTAAAATTTGATATTAGGCTGTATGATAAATATTTTTGAAAGTTCCCGATTTTTTGCGTAAAAAATTTGAAAAAAAATTTCACCAATTCCAAAAACTAAATTAAAGGAGAATAGGGAATAAATACTTCAACTTTGCTTAATATACTTTTGGTCTAATAAGGTCTAAAGTGTTTTAGACCAGGTACCGTATTTTGGCCGGTTTTTATTGTCCTAGCATCGTGTTTTTTCGTTAGATCTGCGTTTTTTACTTAAGCAAGAGCATCTCATATTGCTTGGTTTAATTAGATTTGAATGAAAAGTTTTTAGATCAGGATACCATATTTTTCGGGTTTTTTGGGGTTTTTAGATTTTGAGGTTTTTTTAATCACCTCATTCTTTCACCAATTCTCCTCATAATCCCTCACATCAGATACCATCCTTTTTTGCGCCGCAGTCTTGGCCATCTATGGCATCAATGTTTGACCATGCTTGGTGTACGTCGATCTCTACAAATCTCATCCGGCAACAACAACAGAGTTGGCCCTCCGACTCCTAACATCGGCGGAGGAGGAAAACCGAAGTTGATGTTGATGAACATCCATGGCCAGGCTCTGGTCACGAGTGTGGACCAGCGCGCTTATTTCGAGATGCTTAGAAAGTCATGGGAGGAATAATAGCATCAAAATTACTATAAAAAAAATCCCTATGAATCGTATAAATGAAGAAATTTATTATAACATATTTTTCCAAAAAAAAATACAAATTAAATGAAGGAAGAAATTGGATTGATTTTTGGCATCCAACCCCACAAACTCTTCTTCACAATCTGGCGCATTTTCGTGGAAGCCCAAAGGAGTAACCTGGAATTAAATCAAAATACTAGTCAGTACCGTCCTATTTTATATCTCCCTTTTATCCACTGTCCCATTTTCCGTTTTTTTTTTTGCTTTATTGTCCCAATTTCGCTGCCCCTTTTCCGGACACGACACGAAAATGCTGACCGCCTACCATCTCGATACAGGGTATCGAGCTGGTAGCGCATCTCGATACCAACCATAACAGCTCGATACCACTAATAAAAAAATTTTTATATTATATTTAAAATTTTGAATTTAATAACCAAAGTGATGTGATCACAAATGGCTAATTAAATTTCTTATACTATATAAAATTCAAGCAGGGTTGCGCCGGTTCAATAGTTGAGTGTTTAAGGGTTATTAGTTTTCGATGATTATTGTATTGCAGGATACGCCTTCGGCGAGCCCAACTGTACCTAAGAATCTAAGAATCCACCAAAATACTAATAATCCGTTAGCCCGCACCTATTGAACCTTGAGTTTGCCTAAGCCCCGCCAGTTGCCATAGATAGCCGGATCACAATATAAAGTCATATGTATTCACAGACGGTATCGAGATGGTATGGTTGGTATCGAGATGGCAAAACCAACTCGATACCGGGTATCGAATGGGCTGATCCCCAAAATGCTTGTCCTAACCCACTGATGACTGAAGTGAGTCCTGGAATATATAAATTTGCTGGATTTAATTGGTCAAGATTCTGAACATTGTGATCCAGTTGGCAGAGATTTTTACGATCTAAAGAGATCGGCAACACTTACCATGCCGGTATGGCCACGGTGCACAGATCGTTGGTCCATGGGTTCTGGCTGAACACCGTCCAGAACAGTGCCTCGTTCTGGTCATGGGTGGCGGAAAACCACTTTTGGAACAGTGAATACGGTTTGTTGTGTTCATCAAGATTGCTTAGGGACGTGATATATATTAAAATCTGAAGAAAAGCGGAACTTTTAGAGCTTGTTTTTCGAACTATTCAAAAAAAATTCCATATAAACAATCTTCTAATGATGTATTGGGTTTTCCTTGGGGGTGGAGAACTTCCATAAATCAACGTACCGTATTTCCTCTAAAATAAGCAAGTGCTCTAAAATAAGCAAGACCTTAGAAGGACATTGCAAAAAATAAGCAAGTGCTCTAAAATAAGCATGTGTTTTCCAAATAAAATTTTTACTCATACCTAGGTATATGTTTTTTCTTTTTATCTTTCCTGTGAAGTCACTTTTTGACGCTGACGCCAAAAATGTCGCACGTAGCAACTGCAACGAACTCGTGGTCTTCTTCGTGTTGTTTGCGGGTTCTACGTGCGGCATTTTTTGGCGTCAGCGTCAAAAAGATGCGTCGAGTAACACAGTACGTCAGAATAGACGTCAGAATCGGATTCAACGTCAAAAATTACCCGGGGATTAGTCCCGGGAAAGGAAAATGATGCTTTGAGTGATGGATGACCCGCTTGAATTTTGAAAATTTTTGCCATTTGCCTTTTTGGACACATTTTTTTCAACAAAGAATATTTATTAATTTGACTTTTGAAAAAAATAAGCAAGTGCTCTAAAATAAGCAAGACATTAGAAGGGCATTGAAAAAAAATAAGCATCATGCTTATTTTAGAGGAAATACGGTATTTGTGGCCGAGTGGATAATGCTATAGCTGCTACTAGGAGGGAAGCCGGATGTTCGAAGCCCTCGAGAAAACTTTTTAGCGGACTAAATTTGTTTTTTTTCGGGGGGGGGGGAGTTTCACGTGTGTTGATTTCAAATCTGAAGTCAGATTTTTCATATGTTTTATTAAATCCATGATTTTCATGTATAGGTATGTGGAAGAAAGATGGTGCGAAAAAGTCTGAGCAATATAAATCAATCCTTAGAACAACACTATTTAAGATGAAAAGTTTATGAAAAAATTGTTCAGAACTGTAAGATTACCTATTGACCAATAAATTATTTACACCTTACCACGTATATGGCCATGACCAGTTGGCTAAAGAAGGTGATCACCGTGTAAACGGTCATTTTGCGTTCAATCTTTGGATCAAAAAACATCAAATTGGAATTTTGCTTTGGTTTGGACATTTTATAGGCCACTAATGATGCCATGTTCAGCAGAAAACAGATGATGGTGAACAGGATGGCGGACCAAACATAGCCTATGTACCCGTCAAAGATGGGTATCTAAAAAATTCATGACTTTAAAGGAAAAGGCCAGTCAGCAAATTATTATTTTTTCTATTCTTTTTTAGAAAAATAGAAAAAATTTGAAAAAAAACTTAAATAAATAAAAGTGTACCCTCGATTGCGACCTTTAGCTCTCTTTATATCGGTCCAGATAGAAAATATTTAAAAAAATCACACTCATCAATTTTTTAATGCCGAGCTTCATACTAGGATTTTGATCTCAACTTTCACAGAATTTGAATCCGATTTATCATATAATGAAGCGAAGCAAAAAATGAAAGAGTTTAGCAAGTATTTTTGTCAGATCATCGATTTCAGAAAAAGTTCAATTTAAAATGGCACTTGAAATGCTTAAACTGTCGCCGATTTTTGGCATTTTTCCACCGCATAACCTTTTAGATTTTTTAAATATAAAATTTCACATTTGTCGATTGGTGTACATCCAATGTGAACGTTTCATTGTCATTCTGTATATGGACATACACGTCCATTGCAAAAATTTGAAGCGTGAATATAAGCGGAAGCAGAACAGTGATTGCCAGCGAAACGGGCAGTCCAATTCGCCAAAACTGAAATTTGTTCCACACATTATGAATGGGTTATTGAAAAGGTACTAGTATATTTATTAAACCGGTATTGCTACAAAATTTGGATGCTTTACCCAGTTAAATCCGTGTGAGAGATAGCAAATTTCGATATTTGTGCCCGGTTATATCCGTGTGACAGATATGACTTATTGAACAAAAAAAAGTAAATATTTTCAGCTTCTTAAGCAATCGTAATTATTCTTAATTTTTTTAAATCACTGGCCAATTCATAGGGTTACCGTAAAATTTTTCATAGTTTTACAAATTTTCCTTAAAAAATTTACTCTTTTTGCGGGCCGCCGGATTTTGTTAACATTTGAAAAATTTATATTTTACCTTTTCGTAATTCATTGGTCGTATAATGGCCGTAAGTCGATTCAATAGCATAAATGCGGTGATCAAATTTTCCAAATGAAAAGCGTAAAAATAAATGAAAAAAACGAATGCCAAAAAGGGGCGTGGAGCGCGCAAATAAATTGGCAGAAATAGGCCCAAGTTGCCGAATCGTTGGCGGATAAATGTGAACACATAGTTGATCAAACTCTAAATTGAAAATATTTGAAATGCTATAAAATTTTCAATTTTTAATTATTTTGAAGGAAGTATTTTATGATTTTTAAAACATTATAATATTACAGCTATTAACGTGCTATTTATTTTTAATTTATTCTTAATTTAATGTATTCTAAATATAAACACAATAAATAATATTTTATTCGAGAAAAGTTTACAGAATAAAATCAGAATAATTAATTTATTTTTCTAACAATATATTTATTGGCTATTTAGAACTCAAAATAAAATTAAATTCTATAATCTGAAAAAATTATACTCATACTAAAAAATTTTACACTAATCTTTTTATTTTCTTTTAGCAAATTTTTTTTAGAAATTTTCAATATAAAAAATTTCTGACTTATTTTCCTCTGAATACTATCAATGAAAATAATTAGCATTTTCTGTTCCAAAATGTTGGATAAAATTAAGAATACATAAAAGCCGGATTTCCTTCCCATTTATTATTCGCTAATGAATGAGATTTAAATTACAAATAATTTATATTTTTTAATTTAATTTATTACCACAATGCTTCGAACAATGACCAGCGTAAAGAAAGATCCCCGGAAATGGGAAAAATTAGAGAAAATGACAGACAATTCGAGGCAATACAACACCGCAGAAGGCAGTCCGATGACAAGGGCCACCAGATGAGGAATCAAATCCAGTAAAGTAATTGACATTTCAAAAACTAAAAAACGAAAAATACTTTCGATTAAAAACTTTTTTTATATGGCTGAAAATGAGTTTTTTCAGGATTTTTAGGGAAACTTTCATTCAATAATCTTTAAAGAATTCCTAACCCATGCTGTTTATTAAAAACTGCAAAGCAAATATAAGTGTATCCGATGATTTTGGATCGAAAAGTGATCAATTGATTATGCAAAACTGATTTAGAACTTCTAATGGTAAAAATATTAATTCCGATTTTTTTCTTATAGTGTACTTATGTAAAGAATGGGCCGTTCGACAAAATATGACAAAAATTTTATACGCACGAGAAAATAATTATAGCCATAACATATGTATAGGTAAGTATAATTATATAGCTTGTTTGTGCTAGTAAACGCAATGGCATTTCTAATCTGAGAAATTTAATTATTGGGGATACCGAGTCCTACTAACAAACAAAGTCAGAAGCTATGACTAAGTAGAAAAAACTGTCAAATTGGCCAATAAATTAAAACTTTTTTGAAGCTTGCTATTCAAAAAACGGAGGAAAAAAATTTAAAAAAAAATTTAATTATTAGGTAGAGGACAAAAAGGAATGGCCGAGTTGACAAGTCGAATTCTTCCATGATGGTGTCAAGAAAAATGGGTGCAAAAAATGTTGTGCACAAGGGTCCAAATGGGCGCGAAATTTTTGATTTTTAAAATTTTTATCCCATTAATAAAAGTCCTATATGCAAAAGTGCAAATAATGCAAATAATAATAGGAGCATATTAATATTAGGTTTAAATTTTTCTCATTATAATTTCCAGTTATTGTTTTAAAAATTTGTCATCCGGACTATACGATGTGTTGTCGTTTTTTCGCACCAATTTTTTAAATTGCACTTATGTATCAAGGTCATTTAAATAAAACATTTTAAATTATTAAAATTGCAAAATTAGAAAAATAGTAAAAAAGCCCTACTTCGGATTCCGACAACTCATAATAATTATTTTCAATTTTGAATCATGATCTAATGATTATCTAAAAGCTTTTCTTTATAATTTCAAATTTTTTATTTTATGCACCTTCGATGTTTCGAAAATCACGAGAAAATGCCATTACCGAAGCACATTTTAATTTTTTTTTATTTAGCTGTTCTAAATGCAAATTGTCGACCCCATAAAATCATGCGATTTGGTTCACAAAAATTATCCTTCAAATTGGCTTACCATCAATAAAAGTTTCAAACCCAAAACGGCACTACGACCTGAACAAGTTCTGGATAGAGGTGGTCACCTATGAAGATGGATACCAGGGCTGGATACAGTCCCGTTCCCGTCTCCCGTATTCCCGTATTTGGCTTTTATTTTTTCGGATTTGACTCCAATAACAGTTTTAAAATCATCTAATGGCGTTTATTGTCATTAATTTGACGTTTGTCAATGCGTTTTTTCGTGGCCATTTTGGTGTCTGACATCAGGAAAAATCGGCATTTGACTAACAAATAACAATCCCATTCTTAGTCATTAGGTCATTATTAGAATTCGAAATATAGCGTATACGGTACTGTTTTATACGTACCAGTACCACTATATACTGGTTATTGGTTGTTAAAATCAGTACTAACCTTATACTGATGAGTATTTTGTATTGATCCTCTATGTATTATACTTGTATTGAACAAGTTTTCTCAGAATTTTAAATTCTGGTCATTACTCTTCCAAATTCTTTTCATAGGTAAGCCCTCACAGATACCATCGATTTTTGAGCCGCAGTCTTGGCCATCTATGGCATGGATGACTTACCATGCTTGGTATACGCCGTGGTCTAATTAATATCATCAGGCAACAACAACCGAATTGGCCCCCATAATCCGAACATCGGAGAAGGACAACAGAAGAAGCTGATGTTGATGAACATCCACGGCCAGGGCTCTGGTCCCGAGTGTAGACCAGAGTACACTTATTTCAAATGTTCAGAAAGTCTTGGGAATAGTAGAATAATGCACGAAGGAAAAATCCCGTGAATCGCATAAATGAAGAAATTTATTTTTCAAATTAATATATCATAAACATTCCAAATCGCGAACAAAACTTTCATATGTCATAAAAATTGTCTAAGTCCTTGCGTTTTTCAATAATTTACAGGACTGATTTTTCCGAAATTTTGGCGTGCCAAGGATTTTTTTATAATTGTAAATTTTCAGGTATAAATAAATCACAAGCATTTGGCTTGCATTGGATTTTTTAAAATTTTGACATCTCAAATAAAAAAAATAATAAGATAAACCTTGGATTTTTCGAAAATTGTTAAACGCCTCGTAGTTTTTCAAAAAAAAAACTGCAAGCCATATATTTCATATATTTTTGATTAATCAAAACTGTTGTGTATTTGCTCTCAAAGCCAAATACCAACAAGCAGAATAAAATACTTAAGGTGTGTAATAAGTTCTGTCACCCTCCTATGGATTTTGTAAAAAACATTTTTTTAAATCAAATAAACATCAAACAAACTTCGATATTTCCGTCATAATTATCGATGATATATTACCACTTTTTGGGCCAAAGATGAGTGCTTTAAGTTTAAAGTATAGAGGACTTAAAAGCAAAATGCAATCTTGGGTCATTTTTGACATAGTCAAATTGGGCTGGGTTTTTCTCGACAATGGAATGGGCTAGAGAATCAATTTAAAAGATGTTATGATAAAGATAATTTAATAAAGAATATTTTAATATGAAGAATATTTTAGCCAAAAATGAGCTTCCCAGCTTAATTATTGAATTTTTTCCAATGGGCTTTTTTGAAACATCGATTTTGAGTCTATCGTTCAAAAATATTACTTTCATGAAAATGATTAAAAACAAGCTAGAAAAATTAAATTTTTGAATTATATGACATATTACTGAGCAATATAATTAAATAAAAATGATTTTTTCATTTGAACTTCAAAGCCGAGATTCTCATTTTGACCTTAGAAATTGTCCCAATTTTTAGGTATTTTTGCTGATCCCATAATAGGCTAGGTTGAATTTTCTGAGTTTTTTCTTTTTTTGTGTTGTAAATAAGGGCACTTTGACCTTTTGTTTTTTGTAGATTTTGGGTCTCCATCTTTGCGGACTAGTTCAGCTAGAGACCATAGAAAAAATATAGTCGATTGTCAATTTTTGGTATAATTACGCAAAAAATCATAAAATATTTATTATTAAATAAAATTATTTTTTTCTTTTCATAAATGAAAGATTACATTTTGTTCTACAAAATAAAAAAAAAGAACAAGTGGATTGGTGGTCAAATAACAAAGTTATGAATTTTTTAAATTGCCTATATGAGAGGGTGACAGAACTTATTACACACCCTAAGTAAATAATATATTTCGAATAACGAAAATGTTTCCAAAATATAGAATAAATTGAATAATATTTATTTGTCAGAAATAATATCAAAATTATGAATGAATGGGAAGTGAATCATAGGGGACAAGGGAAGGAATTTATATACCTATGACGCGGGTTGGGAAAGGTAACAAATCAAATGGGGTAATTGGCGCCAGAAACAATCGTTTTGAAAACAATTCAAATCCTAACCCAATACCCAACAAAAACATTTGCCATGCTTTGGATTTTTAAAAAAGCTACACAAACTTAATCGGAATTTTAATTGTAAGAAATAATTTTAATGAAGCTTTTTATGTAATTTTATTTTTGATCAGTTTTTTATATAAATTATTGTATAGAACATGATTTATCTTTTTCTAAAAAATTCAATTAAATGAATGAAAAAAATTGGATTGATTTTTGGCATCCAACCCCACAAACTCTTCTTCACAATCTCGCGCATTTTCGTGGAAGCCCAAAGGAGTAACCTGAATTAAAGCAAAATACTAGCTGTATCGTCCTATTTTCCAGTCTCATTTCTTTTTTTTAAATTTGACTTTATTACTGTCCCAATTTCCGGTGCTAGGACGTTAAAAACGGGGCCAAATGCAAATTTGCTTTTTATACTTTTGGCCTAACATCTCTAAAAAAAGTTTTTGGCCAAGCCCTTACATTTGATACTGTTTTTAACGTCCTAGCACCCCAACTTCTGCCGTCCCTTTTCCGGATACAGACATGGAAAATGCTTGTCCAATAACCCACTGATGAATGAGTCCCCCCGGAATAGATAAATTTGCTGAATTGGTCAAGATCAAGATTCTGAATATTGTGATCCGGGGTCCTGGCAGCTCGAACCCTTGACAACTCGAACCCTGGCTGATTCAAGCGTGATAACTCGGCTTAAATGCAACCAAGAAATTGCTCTTGGTGTGAAAAGATAGGTCTAAATTCTAAATGTCTGCTACAAACTTGCAGAAAAGATCATCCGAATTGACCAATTCCAAAAAAAGTTATGGCCAAGATAATCATTTGTGTCAGGAAAAAGGCCAATACGAGTGATTATCTTGGCCATAACTATTCTTGTATTAGACCAATTTAGATGGGCTTAGACTCATTTTGTAGCTAATTTAATTCTCTATTTTTTTCTTTGGTTGCGTTTAAGCCGAGTTGTCACACTTGAAATCAGCCAGGATTCGAGTTGTCAAGGGTTCGAGTTGTCAGTGACCCTTGTGATCCAGTTGGCAGAGATTTTTACGATCTAACGAGATCGGCAACTTACCATGCCGGTATGGCCATGGTGCACAGGTCGTTGGTCCACGGGTTCTGGCTGAACACCGCCCAGAATAGTGCCTCGTTCTGGTCCCGGGTGGCGGAAAACCATTTTTCCAACAATGAATACGGTTTGTTGTGCTCATCAAAATTGTTCAGGGACGTGATATATATTAAAATCTGTAAAAAAATTTTGATAGAAATTTTTTTGGCGGATAAGTTTTTATTTTTTTGCATAAAAACGGCTCTTAGATATGAAAAATTTGAAAAAAATGGAAAAATTCATAGTAAACGTGTAAAAGTGCATACACTTATAGAATAAATTTACCACGTATATGGCCATGATCAATTGGCCCAAGAAGGTGACCATCGTGTAAATGGTCATTTTGCGTTCGAGCTTCGGATCAAAAAACATCAAATTGGCATTTTGCTTTGGTTTGGACATTTTATAGGCCACTAATGATGCCATGTTCAAAAGAAAACAAATGATGGTGAACAGGATAGCAGACCAAATGTAGCCTACTTTTCCATCAAATATGAGGATCTAAAGAATTTGCATAAGCTCTAAAAACAGTTTTTGCTCGTTTTATTGCCCTATTATTTTTATTAAACCATTTTCAATTTGGAAATAGACGAATTAGTGCCGAAAATTAAGGACTTTTTAAAAATGATAAAAAAATTATAATAAATTATAAATAATAGTGTATGATGCAGTTTTTTGCGATAATTTAGAGCGAAAAAAAGACAAGGCACAAAAAAAAACGAAAATTTAGTGCAAAAAGCAATTGTGCGCGCTTTATAAATTAGTCGGATTACTAAATATAAATAAAAAATAAGTGTAAAAAATTTAGAACATTTTAACTCTTTTAATTTACGTTATTTCCTCTAAAATAAGCCAGTGTACTAAAATAAGCATCATTTTTGAGTTTTTTTATAAATTATATAAAATAATTATAACAATAGTAATAATTTTTTATTTTTACAGTTGCCATTTGGTGTACATCCAGCGTGAATGTTTCGTTGTCATTCTGTAGATGGACATACACGATAAAGTGATTGCCAGCGAAACGGGCAATCCAATGCGCCAAAGCTGAAGTTTAACTTTAACGGTGTAATGGGTCATTTAAATTTTGTACATACCGTATTTCCTCTATTTTAAGCCCCCCTTCTAATTGAAGCCCCCCCTCCAATTTAAGCCCCCCTCAGAGAGGGGGTTGAAAAATTTAAGCCCCGGGGCTTAAATTAGAGGAAATACGGTATATTTTCTCTTTTTTTACGGTATACCGTTAATTCAACCCCGACCGAAAGTTACCGTTAAAATAGAGGGTACCGTTAAATTGGAGGGGTACCAATTTCTGAAAAAATATAGCCAATTTAAAAAAGAATTTGAATATAGGATTTTCGCTTATTGGAAGAAACTTGAATAAATGGGTTTTTGATTAAAAAAAATAATTAAATTTCCAAAAATCACGTAGCTGAATATATAGTTTTAATTTTTTTGTTGCAGAATAAAAAATTTTTTAATCAAAATTTTTTATATTTTTGCTTCTTTAAACTTCTAAAAAAATCAGGGAAAAAATATAATAATATAATATGGAAAAATATAATTGAGAAACATTGATAAATAATAAGAAAAAGCGTAGGAATTAAACCGAATATCAATTTTAATTTGGGATAATTTTATGACTTAAGAAATTTATTTTTTGCAATTGTTTTAAATAAAATAACTTTATTTTTCACCTTTTTGTAATTAATTGGGCGTATAATGGCCGTAAGTCGGTTCAATAACATAAATGCGGTAACCAAATTTTCCAAGTGAAATGCATAAATCGTGCTGAAGAAACAGAAAGCCAAAAAAAGGTGTGGAAAGCTCAAATAAATTGGCAAAAATAGGCCCAAGTTGCCGAATCGTTGGCGGATGAATGTGAACGCATAGTTAAGCAAATTCTAAAATTATAAATAACTTTTAAACTGTTCAAAAATTTCTACCTACCTAAAAGATTGAGAGTTTTTCTAAAATAAGAGTAAGGCTTTACTCTAATTTTTAATTATTCGCTTTTCTACTGGCGAAAAAGCTGTTATCTCTATTAAAAATAAAATAAAGAAGGCTAGTTCTTTCGGTATAACGCGCTTAAATAAATGTATATTTTTAAAATTATTTTCTTATTTAAAGAAAAAAGGCGAAAAAGTTATCAAATTTATTTTTTTTATTTTAAATTAGATTTATTAATTTTTAGGGTTTTTTTTTTAATTATATATTGTGCCTATCATATAGGGGTTTGAACAATATTTAGAAAATGCCCATTTTGAAGGTTTTATTAGATAGTTGGGATTTAATTGGGAATTATTTTTAAATTTACAATTGTCAAAGCTTCGAGAAAATAATAAATAAATAAATTGTCCAAATAGAATTAAAAAACAGCTACTTAAGTTATTTTCTGCAAGCATAATTGTGAGAAATAAATTTTTAATTTTATTTATTTATTTTATTAAAAAATAAAGAAAGCTATTTTTATTTTTATATTATTCATAGAAACATCTTACTTTTTTCTGCTACCAATCTAAGTCAATTTTTTCTTCTAATAAATATATTGTAAAGATAAAAAAAATCATAAATATATATAAGATATAAATTTTATCGCCGATGGCGAGATTTAAAATTTAAAAAAATACCACAATGCTTCGGACAATGACCAACACAAAGAAAGATCCTCGGAAATGAGAAAAATTGCAGAAAATGATGCACAACTCCAAGCAGTACAACACAGCAGAAGGCAGTCCGATGAGGAGCGCAACCAGGTGGGGAATCAGATCCAGTAAAGTGATTGTCATTTCCAAAAATTGAAAAAAAACACTAAAAATACTTAGGTATGAAAACTTTTTAAAATGGCTTAAATTAAAGATGAAAGAAAAATTAAATTATTCTAGATTTTTAGGGAAATTTTCATTCACTAATCTTGAAAGAATTTTTAAACCATACTGTTTATTAAAAACTGTAATTATTTTATTAAAAACGATTTTTACAATTGTTAGAATAAAGCAAATATAAGTGTATCCGATGATTTTGGATCGAAAGTGATCAATCAATTATGCAAATTAATTTAGAACTTTTAATAGGGTAGCACCGGGACAGAGATTTTGAAAAAATCGAGGACGGGGATTACCGGGGATGGGCGAGTCGGGGACGGGGATGGAGCCTAAAAAAGTTGGGGACAGGGGGGAGATGGGGGCGGGATATCCCCCCCGCGTGCTACCCTACTTCTAGATGGTAAAAATATTAATTCCGTTATAAGTGCATAAGTGCACGTATGTAAAGAATGGGCCGTTCGACAAAATATGACAAAAATTTTATACGCACGAGAAAATAGTAATTACAGCCATATAGGTAAAAATAATTATATAGCTTGTTTGTGCTAGCAAATGGCAATGGCATTTCTAATCTGGAGAGAAATTTAATTATTGGGAATACCGAGTCCTACTAACAAACAAAGTTAGAAGCTATGACTAAGTAGAAAAACTGTCAAATTGGCCAATAAATTAAAACCTTTTTGAAGCTTGCTTTCAAAAAAATAAAGGGCATATATATGTAGTAAAGATTCTTTTTTAGCCATTTTAGTTTTTCGAATCTAAATTTTGAAATTTTCGAGAAAAGATAAATTTTTCGAAATATTTCAATGAAATCCGAATATTAAAAGGTCAAAATATTTAGTTTTTCAGATAGACCTAATCAAGAAGCGACGTTCTTTGGTACATTTTTCTCTTTTCGATAACCAGTCCCGAATAATTTCTTTACAATTTGTTTCTGGATAATAAAATGTTCACAATTAGTTTTTTAAAATATACCATTAAACATTCCCTAAGGAATTTTTATTGTTATAGAATATCGGTACACAAAAAGAGTATGCCTAAATCCCAAAAACTAGCAATTTCTAATAATTTCTAAAAACACTTCGGTTTCCATTCTCTGATCAAAAACTACATTTTTCAATTTCAAATTCAAGTCACAATTTTTCATATTTACATAAAAAAAATTTCGTTCAATTTAATAAATGCAAGTTAATACTTCTCTTTCAATAAATAATTTATAGTAACCCTTTGCTGTTTCGAAAATCACGCGAAAATTGCATTAATAGTTTTACTCGTGCACATTTAAAATTCATTTTTTATTTGCATAGCTTTTCTAATGGCACACATTCTCGTCCATAAAATCATAAAAACCGCCTCGAAAAATTATTTTCTACTAGCCACCCATCTATCTAAAGATTAAATCCATAAAATTTGGCCAAAAATGCAATTTTTGCCCATCCTTTTTTGCCTTTCCATGCTGGGTTCATGCCTCGTTGGTGCAAGTCCTCCCCGTTTATCTGGTCTCGAAACTATACAACAAGAGCCACCGGTTCAATCAGAACCTTCTGATGAGAATCCAGAATCAGAACTACAAAAATCAGAATCAGAAGAACCAATACCGGAAAGTGATAATGGCAATGGTGCTGGGCCAATTGTTGAGGAAAATGATCCATCTGGACAAATGGAAAAACCAGAATCGGGTGCACCATATGAAGAGCAATTAGAATCAGAACTATCAGAAGATTCTGATAACGGAGCAGGGCCAGCAGAACCAGAACTGTCAGAAGATTCTGATGACGGAGCAGGGCCAGCAGAACCAGAACTGTCAGAAGATTCTGATAACGGAGCATGGCCAGCAGAACCAGAACTGTCAGAAGATTCTGATGACGGAGCAGGACCAGCTGAAGAAGAAGATGAACAAGTAGCAGAACCGCCTGCAGATATTGATGGTGGCGATGACGACGAACCCGTATCTGAAGAAGATGAGGATGAACAGCAGGATGAGGTCCAAGTACAGCAACCTCGACAAGGTATAATAACTTGTATCCCTTAAAGTATATTAAGTCAGAGTGTCCTCAGCCAGTCAAACTTGGCGCATCGTTTGGCGAAATGTCCCGAAAATGTTTTTTTGTTTTATGAGATCTTTTGTCTCTTATTAAACTTTTATTGTATGTAGTATGTAGTATGAGAAAGACAAGAGAACATAAAAAAAGGATGGGAAAATAGGTGAGGGGTAGACAATGAGTTTGCTATCTGACTTATGAATCTGAAATCTGAATGAACTAATCTAATAAGTAATAACACCAGAATTACAAAACACACACCGAAAAGCACACTCAACGAAACATCGGAAAGTGCAAAATATAACGAATAAAAAGAAGAACCTAGATAATAAACAAAATTTTTGGTTTATTCACGGATAAAATTTTCAATATTATGAGTTTATGAGATTTGATTTTTGATTTGGTCTTAAATTTTTTAGATCGAGAAAAAATTCACTTAAGAACTGAACTAGTAAACTTTCTTTAGCAAGATTAAACTAGAAAAATTTTATATTATGCACAGTAGGAAATAAGCGATGGTTGTTAAAAAGTCTTGAGAGAAGGAAAGTGAAACGGGTGAGGAAAGCAACAGAATAGGGGTGAAGAAAGAGTGAACAAGAAGGGATAAGAAGAGAAAAAAAGTAGAGAAGGGAAAAAGGAGATCAAATAGGGAAGAGAATAAAGAGGGTATAGAAAGTAAATAGAGGCGAGTAATGGCGCTTAGAAGGTGAAGAAGAAACAGAAAAAGGAAGAGAGGATTAAAGAGGGAATCAAGGAGGAGTAAAAAAAGAAATAAAAGGAAAGGGTTATGGGAAGAGAGATTAGAATACGAAAGGAAGAAAAATGGGGTAAAAGTATGAGGATGGAGAGATGGAGAGGAATGGAAAGAAAAAAGGAAATAAAAGGAAGAGGGATTAGGAAAGAAAGAGGGGAAAGAGAGGAAGGGTGATAGAAGCAAAGGCGAAGGACGGAAAAGGAGGAATAGAAATTAAAGGGGACGAAAAAAGATTGAAAAAGAAATGGGAAGATTAAACAAAAGATCGAAAAGAAGTTTTTTCTTTTTTCACGAAAATTTCGAACTTTTTATTCCAAATTTCGAAAAGTAAAATTTTGGCCTAGCAAGCTTCAGAAAAAAATTGGTTTTGATTAGCATTTTTTTGACGACCTAGCACCGGAAGGAAGTGGGAAAAAGAGCAAAGAAGGAAAGAAAGAATGGAGGAGAAAAGGAAGGAAAATTAAAGTAGATAAAAGGAAGAGGAAGAAAGAAAAAGAAAAGAAGGGCGGGAAAAGGGAGAGAAATTATGTAGAGCGTTAGGAGGCCGCGAAGCGGCCGCCTAACGCTCGTATTTTTAAATACCCATGGAAATACACATTGAAATAAGGTTACTGGCTTTATTGTAAAATTCGAGTTGTAAAAATTTATATTCTATTATGGTCACCATTAAGATCGTTTAAAAAGAGGCCAATTAAGATCTGCCCTTTATAAAAAAAATTAGAACTGTTAGACCAAAAGTAGAAAAGAAAAATTTTTGCAAAATTTTATGTGCTAAATTTTGGTCTTTTTTGAACTTTCAATGAAAAAGTTCGACATTGTTAGCAAAATATAAAATAAACAAAGTTTTTTTTTATGAAAATGTCCAACTTTAAAAAAGAGTAAAGAGTCAAAAGATAGAACCTGAAATTCTGTACAAATTTTCCTTTACAACTTTGGTCTAATAAGGTCTAAAAAATTTCTAAATAACTTGCAAACTAAAAGTGATTCTTTTTTAAAGCACAAAATTGGCCTTTTAACGACCAGGGTACTAAATGCTATATATATGCTATATAGGTATATGTTATAAAATTTATTCTGGACTTCGATATTGTTTTTTTTAACATAAAGAGCTTGAATCGAAATTCAAAAAATTAAAAATATTATATTTATTTCATCAAATGTTTAAGCATCAGCCTCCTGCTGTCCCGAGGGGTTCAAGCAGTTCCGGGACAACTGTTACATCGGCATCAAATCCCCTCCTAAGGCGTTCAAAGCTGTGCCGTCGGAATGTGCCAAATTGGGCGCCGACTTTGCTTCCATACATTCCCGGGCCGAATACGCATGGGTGAAGCGGCACTACGATCTGAACAAGTACTGGATCGGGGTGGTCGCCTATGCGGATGGACACCGCGAGAACGAAGTACAGTATACTTATTATGGTTTTAATAGTTGATATGGTATAGCTTAACATTCGAGACAACGTCAAATATGAAATAGTGAAATTATTTTAAAATAATGTCTCTATAATTTTTGCAATTTTAGGACGGCACTGACACGGACTTCCAAGCATTTGACGACCCGGTATGGGATCCTCGAGAGAAGCATCCATACATCTGCAAGGTGACTGCCAATTGTGATGAGGAAATGTGATCAAAAATCTATGATATTTATATATCAATGATTTTTATATGTTCGTTAAATCATAATTTGATTATTGAAGGTGTTCAATAAAAGTTCAAAATCCAATTTTGTTAACATAAATTGTAAATAGAAAATAAAAATGTCATTGTGGCCATCTCTAAAAGTCATTATTAAAATTAGTTATGAAATTTCAAAAAAAAATTCTATATTATTTAGCTTTTCATGGTTTTTTCTGCTAAATACATTTTCATCAAAAAATTTTTATTCTGGTGACTATATTGGTCTTTTTTCGATCCTCAACAATACATATTTTCTCCGAAAATTTTGAAAATCTGCCATTGAAAAATTTAAATGTCAATCAATAAAATCTTAAAATTGAATTACAAGATGAATTTTTCCATTTTCGTAAATTATCAAAAACGGCTAAAAATGAAAGTGCAATTTCCAATTCAAAAATCAAAAATAAATTTTTGAAGGATAAGGATATGAATCCTATGATTCAAATTTCATATTGAAGCTTATTCATTTCGAAGGATGATGATCATCATGATTTTGACACATCCTCAAATGCTTTTTTTGAATTTTTGAGCATAAAGGCCATTTTTCTGTCCCTTTATTCATTCATTTTTGGAGATTTTTTGGGGAGAAAATAATCCCAAAATTGTCGACAAAAATTTATATTTTATAATTTCGTTTTTAATTCGAAAATAATTTTAAATTTTAACCATTTTGATCAAAATCAAAAAATTCACTAGATTAATAATTGAATTTTTATAAATTTTTATTGTTTTATTTATAATTTTTAAAAATAATCCTCAAAGAAGAAATTTCAATAACTTTCAAAATTTCACATTAATTTTCTTATAAATTTTGGAGTATATTTTATTAGAAAAATGAACAAAATTCACTATTTTTGCTGCTTCGCCCTTTTGCTGCTCATCTTCTTCCCACAACCATCTCGAAATTGTAGGCCGACCCCCAATGAGGTAAAAAAAATATAAGTTTAATGATGAAAATATTTTTCCGTAAAAATTTAAATCATTTTTGCACTTACATAAGGGTATAGAGTCCCAAAACTAAATAATTTGGGGTACTATTAAACTTAAAAATTGTTTTATTAGCGGGTTATGGAGAAGTAATTTTTATGATGAAAAAGTTAAAACAAATTTGTTTTACAAAAATAAATTAAAGATACTCACAAAATAATTCAAAACTTTGATATGATAAATTTTAAAAATAAAAAATTATACAAAAATAAATAAATGCAAGTTGGCTCCATTCTTATTGGCTTGAATTTCTTTTTTTTGAGTTTTGATTTTTTGAGTTTTTTGATTTTTTGAGTTTAAGCATCTTTTCCATTGTCATAATGTATTCGGTTCAGCGCTAAAACAATTCTGTTTTCGATTCCTATGCCAACCAAAAGGATGATGGTTTCAGTTCCAACCCGAACATTCTGTAGGTTCTGTTTAAACCAGAAGATTCTGGGATAAATTATTTTTGCAAAAAACTTCTGTTATGGGTTCTTATCCTGCTGGTACCTTTCGATATGAGATTTTTCAACAAGAACCATTATGTCTTAATCAGTTCTAGCCCAATATACATAAATATTCTGGCATAGGTTTTGATCTAACCAGAACGTTCTGGGTTTGGTTCTATTTCCACACTAAACTTTCTGAGATGAGTTTTATTCCAGCTAGAACATTCTGTGATAGGTTTTTTTCCCAACCAGAACATTCTGGTAGGTTCTGTTCGAAACAGAAGATTCTGTTGATTTTTCAGTGCAAATCTGCCGCAAAGTTCGTCAAAGGTGTGAGTCGTGACGACAAAACTGCGCGTCTGTTTCTGATCAAACTCTTTCGGAGCCAAGTGGAGGGATGCGCCGTACGCTACAATTCCACCTATGCACCGCATGTTCAGCAGTTTTACACGGAGCAGCTGAACCGCTTGGACATGGCGCTGAACCTTTTGGAGAGCTTGGAATTTCAGGTAAAAATTCTGACTTATTTTATTGGACTTAATTTGAAAAAAATTGTTATGGTATTTTTACCAAAACAAGTGCCAAAATGATCTGGTTTTACGAGATTTATTTGGGAAATATTTAAAAATGAATTTAAAACTTAATTTAAATGACTAGGATGGAAAATGTGGTAAAAAATCGTAAATAAAATCCATAAATATAGATGGAAAATTTAACAAAAATAGTAAAAATCCTGGCAAAAATTGGTTTCTTTTCAAAAAAATTGAAAAAATATATAAAAAAATTCTATCAACTACGAAATTCGTAACGAAAGTTTTCCTTAACTTTCAGGAAATTGACCATTTTGGCACCTTTTCGAGATGAATAGCATCAAAAAATATCAAAATCAAGCGATAAAAAGAGCCAAATGATCCATTCTAAACTAAATTTTTTAAGCTTGCTAAACCAACTATACATAAAATGTAAATAAATATATGCGGAAATTTCGCTGGATTTTTTGACCGTTTTTTAATTTTCGAATTCCTTAAAAAAACTTTTGAAATATTATAAAATGAGTTCGAAAAGCAAAAAATTTAAATGTTTAACATAGTGATGTTAATAATAGAGATGTTAATAAAAAAAACTTTTTTCCAGTAAATTTTCAAAAAATATTTTACAAACTTAGAATAAATTTTTAGCCAAAAAATTAAATTTGTTCTTTTTTAAAGTTTTTAGTATATTTACACCGTAATGTAATTTTTAAAATAAAAAAATGCTAAATATTCAAATAACTCTGTTTTTTTCTTGATTCCAGTGCGTACGGGATTCGGATATTGCTGAGAGCGGAACAACAGATGCGTTTCTTGCCTTAGTGACGCAAGTGTTGGTGGATCGACGTGCGTCATGCAATCTTGTTACGGATACCGATCCGTCCGATGACACGATGCTACCATTCCACGACACCCAAATGAAACGCATGAGGAACGCTTTGGAAGTGTTGGAGCAAGTGGAAAACGCAACAACCATGGCGATGGAAGCGGAAACCGCGACAACAATGACAACGGTAGCGGAGAACGCAACAACTATGGTGACGGAAGCGGAAAACGCAACTGAAGTGACGGTAGAAAAATTGAAATAATACATTTCAGATCAATGGATTTAATTCAACAAGCAATTTTTGATGGATTTTTCCCTAACTCATTATTCATTAAGCGCATTTTTCAGAATTCTGAGGTAGAATATTGCCGCATAATATTACAAAAACATCGTAACTTTTAAGGGTACCTCCCTGAGAAATTTAGGTTTTTACCATTTTTTCTTTAATTTTTTATTTTTGTTTTTATAGTTCTTTATTACTTTTTGTCTACAAATGCCCATCTATTATATACCTAGGTGGTAGTGAATTAAGGAAATGAAAGTGAAGAAAAAGTTTTAATGTTCAAATAAATCTTATTCCCAATTATTTGAGTTTGAAAATTTTAGATATAGCATATACCCTTAAATTTGGAAATAATACCACAAGAAAATCAGAATTTTCCGAAAAGTATTATTTAATTTTATCCTATTAACCCAATTGAATAGGAGGCATCAATAAATTACATTTAAAATTTTTCAATTTGAGAAGGCGGAACAGCAGCAGGACAACGGCACAATCGCACCGATAACGGAGACATCTGTGAAATCGGCGGAAGCGTTTTGGATGGTATGTATCATTTCTTTCTATTTTAAAATACCTATATTTTTAATCCCAGATTATGATTTGCTGATGATTTTTTTGAACCAATTTAAGATATTTAATAATAAAATTTTTGAACAATTCGAAAGTAGGCACATGTTATTGATATTAAAATTTTTTAATTCAACATTAAGCTAAACTCGTTAACTTGATGATTTTTTCTCGAATTAATTTAATATGCAAAATCATCATAAAAGTCATTTTTAAATCTAGCCAGCCAAAAAATGTAATATGTGCAAAAATTGTTCGAAACATTGTTGGCCTGTTTATTTTTAAATTTCTATTAAAATTTAAAATTTTTTCTCAATATCTTCGAAAACCGAGATTTTCACAGAAATTTCAATAGTTTTCAATAAAAAAACCCAATAAAAAGGTCAAAAATCTTTCCATAATTTTTGCATATTATCTGCTTTTATACCATAGGCCTAGAATAATTTTAAAAAATTATCTTACAACTTTAATCTCTATTTTAGACCCTTGGGATCGGCTTCATGGCCATTGCGGGCCTGCTTGCTGTGGCACTGGTCGTGGTCTTCATTCTGGCACTGCAGTTTCGCAAACAGCAGGAGCGAGAATTGGAGTGCATTTTCCCCCAATGAACATTAAGAAGGACGGATGTGCAAAAAATGCAAAAATAAAACAATGTTTGAAAAATGCTATTTTTATTTGCACATTATTTTTATTAAAAAAATTTATTATTCACAAATACATGAATAAAAAGGACCATGGGAGAAGAGAAGAACTTCGAAGAGGAGGTTGAATAGAAAAATAATGGTTATAAATTAGCAATAAAAAATGGGGCGAAAATTGATATTTCAAACGAATTTCAAGCAGTTAAAAATATGCTCAACTTTGCTTTTTATCCTTTTGGCATGCTTTAAAAAAAGTTTTCGACCAGATTGGCCACATTGGGCTTTTTTAAACTACCCAGCACCTTTTGCCCTATCTTTTATTAGTATTACACCTAATGCAAAAATAAATTACATAAACAAATGATAAAGGAACAAAATTAAAAAATAAATTGCACATTTGAAAAAAAAAGAGAAAAATTCATAATATATTGGATTTTGACATATTAGACCCATTTCTTCATAAAATACATCATTTTTTATTCAAGATAGAATATATTAAAGCGGCCACCTTAGCAATTTTTATAATTTGTACCATTTCTTGATTAACATTTTCAATTTTCCTGCCAAAGTTGCTAGAATAACTAACTGGGTTAAAAAAGTTTAAAACTCCAAAACCGAAGCATGACATCGAGACCCGAGACTGTAACCTAAAAGACTAGGTACTTGCCGGGTTTGGGTGCTCACTAGACTCTCCCCCCCTCCTCAGACAAACGGGAAAAAATTTTCTAATAATTTCTTTAAATTTTTCTCTTGGGTAATTTCTGACGCTGAATCTGATTATGACGTCCATTTTAATGTAGTGCGTTATCTGAAGTTGTTTTTGACGGTAACGTCAAAAAATTCTTTTTCGATAAATCATCTAAAACGGCCGACTTCCAACGGGGTAAATTTTGACGTCAGCGTCAAAAAGTGATGTCAGATTACGCATTACGTCGAAAAAGATTCAGCGTCAAAAATTACCATATTAATAGTTGAAATGATTTTTTGTATAAAAATCTTTGTGTGAGGAGGGTGGTCTAGAGAGGACCCCAGACAAGTGCCCCAAAAACTCAAATATTTTCTCGACTTGAAATATAAACCGAGGGTTTCGAACATCCCGATGAGCCATTCTTTAAAATGCACATAGTGTAAAACACATTTTTCTTGCTTTTACGATTTTTTTGGCATTTAATTTCTTTTTTGATGATCCATTACATTTTCGAAAGGGAAAGCAAAAAAAAGGTTAACCGAAATGATGAACATTCACCAATCACTTGCTCATCAATTTTCATTAGGCCTCAAAATTTATTTATAGTTGAAAATAAATAGTATTTAATGGCTTCCAATTGTAGAATTCGTCCCAAAAAATTTAGATTAAATATTTTTACAGCGATTTTGAGAAGAATATTTTTGAAAACTCAGAAAAAAAGACATAAAAAATTATTTTAAAAAATTATCATGACCAATTAGTATGATGCATCATTTGATCACTAGTATTAAGAAATATTTAAAAATTAACACAAGTCTTAAAAATTGATGGATCATCTTTATTTTACGTTCTAAAAGGAATAAATATTAAAAAAAAATTCCTTTTTTCAATTTGAAAAAAATCAATTATTATGATTGAAATTTTTATTTTCAAAAATTCTTCAAAACTAATTTACAAATATTTCACATTAATTTTGATATATATTTTATTAGCAAAATGGGCATAATTCATTATTTTTGCGGTTTCATCCTTCTGTTCTTTTTTTTTCCTGAATCCATCTCAAAGTTGTAGGCCGACATACAGTGAGGTGAAATTATCTTTAATCGAAATAAAATTTGTATTTTTTTGGATCAGATTTATGGCAATTAAAATGTTAATTCCTTAGAAAAATTTTATTCTTCTACATAAATATAGATTGGTGCTAGGTCGTAGCTACAGTAAAAAAGTGCCAAATGGGGCAAAACTAAAGCCATCGGGAAAATTTCGAACTTTTTGAAGCGAATTTCGAAATATTAAAATTCCAGCAGATTGAGCATAAAATCCTGCACATGGCTTTTATATTTTTAGCCAGCTAGCTTAGAAAAAACTTTTCGGCCCGATTGGCCCATTTGGCACTTTTAGTTTCGCCCCATTTGGCACCTTTTACTTTTTGGTCCTTTTATTCTTGTGAATTTCCCTAGATTTTTCGAAAAATTGTCTTTTACTGGTAAATTTCAAATATAAAAATTAAAAGATAAAATTATATATAAAAAATATATATAAAAAATATTTTCAGCCTTTATATTTTTAACCTAAAAATTAAAAAAGTCAACCTTGGCAATTTTTGGTGCTCTTTTTTTGACATTTCTGAACATTCTGCTGATATAGCTTTTGTTCCTCTTAGATTAATTCTGATGTTTTCAGTGCAAATCTGCCGCAAAACTCGTCAAGGGTGTGAGTCCTGCTGCTGCTGATCGTGACCAAGCCGTGCGTCAGTTTCAAAGCCAACTCAACTCCTCCCATTATTCACCGGATGTGAAGCAGGTCTATGAAACTCAGCTGAACCTCTTGAACGTTGCACTGGACCTTTTGGGGAAATTGGAAGTTCAGGTAGTACTGAAAATTCTTTCTTACTTTCCTGAACTCAAATGGGGTTGTACGGTGCGGTGCTAGGTGCTAGGTCGTTATCGCTAAAAACCGCCACATGGGGCGTTAAAAAAACTGCCCCATGCTGTAGTCTGGCCTAAAACTTTATTGTTACACTTGTTAGACAAAAAGTATAAAAGGCAAAATTGCTCAGAATTTTATGTTGATTCGGATGGTATAAAAATTTTTCCCAAATTCTAACAAAAAGTTTGAAATATCCCCTAAAACACCTAATTTTCGGTATTTCGGGAAAATTATGGTTTTTAGGAGATATTTCGAAAAATTAAAAATACCATTCGAATCTGCATATAATTCTGGACAATTTTGCATTTTATACTTTTTGTCTAACAAGTCTAACAAAAAAGTTTTAGACCAGACTACAGCATGTGGCGGGTTTAACGTCCCAGCACCGTATAGTGCGACGCCACCGACATTTGCGCCACAACCAATATAATTCGGTTCAAATGCAACCAAGAGAAACGAATGTGATGTCAATAAATAGAAAATAGCTATAAAATTGGTCCATTAAGAAGAAAGTTATGGTCAAAATACTCTGAATTTGTCAAACTCGTCTATTTTGGCCATAATTTTTTTTTAAAATGGACCAATTCGAATGAGCTTGGGATGATTTTATAGTTAATTTTTTTGCTCTATTTTAACGATAAAATCGTTTTCTCTAGCTTGTCATTTGAACCGAGTTATATCGGTGAGGCGCAAATGTCGGGGCGCAAATGTCGCGACACGTACGAGGTTAAAAAAATCAAAATGGATGTTACAAAAAAATCAAAACCCAAAATGTTCTTCAAAAAGTTTCTATAAAGCTTGCTAGGACAGAAGTTTGATGAACCAAAATCGAAAATTATGCCTGATTTTTTAACCTAAAAGTTTTTTCGAATTCAAAGAAAAAATTTGAAACACGCCAAAATTTTCAAAAAAATCATGAAATAAGGGAAATATCAAAAATTTTCAAGAAAATTCGTAAAAACTGAAAGGATAAAAAATCATGAATAATTTTCTACATATTTTTGTATTTTGAAATTTTATTTTAAAATGGTTTCAAAAAAAGTTGATGGCCGGTCTTCAATTTTTCGTCCACAAATTTTGCACCGCGGTTTTGATAAAATAATCGAAAAAATATATAACTTCTCTGATTTTTCTTTTAAATTAGTGCAAACAAGATGCGGATTTTGCCGACAACGAAACCGCCGATGCGTTTCTTGCCTTAGTGACGCAAGTGTTGGCGGATCGACGTGCGTCATGCGATTTTGTTATGGAAACCAATGCGACCGGTGAAGCGAAGGCACTAATCCACGAAACGCAACTGAAACGCATGAGGGATACGTTGGAAGAGGTGGAGCAAGCGGAAAACGCAACAGTGGCAACGGTAGGAAAATGGGAATTTGCGTCAAGAAAAATCAATAAAAAAACACCTTTTAGGGCATACATTTTATAGGGGTGGGTCGACCCCTCCCTATCATCGCTCGCAAGAGCGGGTCGGTAAAGGAGGAGACCTTTGCAATTCAGGGGGGGGAGATGAAGCGGACCTTCGCAAAGAAGCTCGGCTGACCCACCCATTCCCCCTATAAAATCTATGTTTTAGGTTTTTTATTTACAATATCCATTTAGAGATTTTTAAGAAAATAGGTCTTTAATAAAAAAATTTTATTCAATAGAAATAAAAATTATGTAACCATTTTTTTACTTTTCATTCCGAATTATTATGTAACATATCAGCGGAAAAAGGCCCATATTTTTTTAAAGGTAATTTTTAATAGATTAAAAAGGGTAAAAATCTTAATTTTTTTTCAAATGGATAAAATATTTAAAAAATTATTATTTTCGCACCAAAACATGAACTGATCGATGCATTGGACCGGATTTTCCTAAAAATAATTAACCTGTGGTTATCAGTTATCACATATATTTTTCCATGATTTTAGCATCTGACAAGTTGTGATTTAAAAATATTTATTCCTCAAAAACGTATGACCACTATGACTGGTAAACATGACCTTTTTTGCTGAAAGGTCGGTAATTTTTTCCCTATACTGAATCATCATTTGTAAAAATCACTTTTTGGTGCGGAAAGTTTCATAAATTTCCCATCCAAAAAAACGTAAAATCATTCTTGAGAAACGAGAAATTTTTTAGAAAAATTTTAGGCGAAAAAATGAACAAATTTATTTGTGCCACCATCGTAATTTTGTATTTATTCCCAAAACCCAGCGAAAATTGTACCACATCACATAAAGAGGTATATGTAAATAATAAACTGCCTATTAATATCTAATTTTTATAATAAATTTTGATAGATAAATACATATTTTTCTGGATGAATTTTGCGCAAAGTATATTTTAGCCATATAGCCATTAATATTGTGCGAACAATAGAAAATTGTAGTTAAAATTTTCAAAAAATAACAATATTTATTAATATTTCGTAAGTTTTGCCAATAAGATGAAATTGCAAAAAAGGAATCTATCTTGGATGGATGATCAATAATTTATGTTTTTTAACGTTTCGAAACTCTCGCCATTTTCTTTATTCTTATCGTTAAATTTATTATGATGTTAACCCGTTAAAAAGTGTTAAAAAGGCAAAATTAATTTTTTTTGAAGCTCCTGGAGGAAAATTATAAAAGGTAAAGATGTTTAGAATTTAATTTAAGCAATTTGGCCCTCTTAACTTTTCGGAATTCAATAAAATTCGTGAAAAGACACTTTTTTTAGGTACCTATTATGGGAAAATTTCGAAATTTTTGGCCGAATTTCGAAAATAGCACAAAATATGCACCACTATACTTTTAATACTTTAGTCTCGAGCCTTTAAAAAGGTTTCGGGCAAGCTTTTTTTATTTTTTAAACGCCCCATTTGGTACAATTTTTTAACGCCCTAGCACCGTTTATTATTCATACTTTTCCATAAGTTCTTTACTCTTTCTAATTTATTAATTAAAAAAGCCTTAAATTATTGTTGGCAAAAAATTAAAGTATCCATTTTTTCAACAGTGCAAGCGAGACGCAAATCTGGTCAAGCGTCTTGGCATTGAAGAAGCGGCAAAGACGCACCTGTCGTCCTACTTGAAAAGCGTGCTTGCCGCACGTTCGGCAGACTGCAACGAAACGGATGCCGGCAATCATCGTATGGACCACTACTATGAGCTGCAACGCGCACGCGTAGAGCATGCACTGACGCAGTTGGAGCAGGCGGAAGCACGCGATGCGCACGCCCATGGAAACGCAACTGTAACGGAGACGCATCAGCACGAGTTGGATATGGAACGCACAGCCCACGAAACGTGGAAGGTTGCGTATGCGTAATAAAATTATGATTTTGGGTTTTTTAACTCAAAATGGGTGCTAGTACGTTAAAAAACTGCCATTAAAAATTTAACTCAAGTCTAGCCGAAAACTTTTTAAGACTTGCTAAGCTTAGGTAGTAAATTTGTTTTTATCCAATAATTATTTATTATTAATTTTAAGCTATAAGGAAATTAAAAATAAAAACGCCATATGCTCCAATCAAATCTAATAATTTTTTGCATTTTGCAGACTAAAATTATGAAAAGCAATACCTATTAAAAAATTAGAAATTTCAAGATTGTGAAAAAAAATTTTAAGAATTAAACTTTTCAAGGAAATTCAAAGACTAAGAAGGCTAAAAATTAGAAATATTTGATTTTTTATAATTATAGCTTATTAGAAAACTTTAAAATATTTTTATTTAAATTTTATTACACATTTGACGAGTTTTTTCCAAACTTTCACCCCATTCATCAACATTTAGCTCATCGGCATCGTTTTCATCTGCTGCACGGCTGTTTTGGCCGTGGGATTTTGCATCCTGTTGGGACTGTTGTTTTGCAAGCGTGATGGGTATCCTGTGGCGTGATATGGTGATAATGGTAATGATATGATGACCAAAAATGATGATTATTTTTGTGAATTTTCTACTATTATGCTGACTAAATAAAAAAATTTTATTTATATAAAATGAATTCTTATATATGTTGTAGCCGATATCGAAATTTCAGCCGATTTCGAAATCGGCTAGCCGATATCGAAATCGATCTTTCTTCAAAACAAAAACTTTTTTTAAGGCTTCCTAGGCCAAAACTTTAAAAAGCAAAAATGTGCAGAATTTTATGCTCTATCTTTTGGCCTGATTAGTTTTTTGAATTTTGGTTAAAATTTTGAAATTTTTTGAAATTTTTAAAAAATTGAATTTTTCGAAATTTTCAAAAATTTTCAGGAAAAT
>LDKF01000057.1:16549-74488 GCA_001026735.1 Rotylenchulus reniformis | reverse complement strand
GGGGGGGGGGCTTTATTTTTTCAACAACCTCCCAAATGGATCTTATAATAGAGAAGACTTAATCAGGGATTCCAGATGTACTTTTTTTTTAAAGATTTTTACTTTTTTGAGGGGTCCCGATCTTTAAAATTTTTAATGTATTTTTTTTAAGATTTGTACTTTTTTCTGGCCATCTGTACTTTTTTTGTACTTTTTTTTTAAATTTTTATAAATTTTATACAAAAAATGACCAACTTTCTTAAGAAAAAAGACCAAATTCTCAAAATTTGTCCGGCGGCCCCTATCGGGGCCGCCGGCATTCCAAAAAACGGTGAAAATTTTTAAAAGGGTGGTTCCCTGCTAACTTTTTTAGGGAAATTTTTTTTGAAAAATTTGAAGAAAAATTGATCTACGTATTTCCTTTAAAAATCATCAAAATTTTTCAAAATTTTCTCCGGCGGCCCCTATGGTGGTATTTCCCCCACCCCGAAAAATTTTCCCGGTTAGACCCCTGATTATGAACATAATCACAAAATGCAGAGATAAATTGGTTGATGGTACGAAGAGTTTTTTAAATTATTTATAAAAGAAATTTATTCAATTTGGAATGAAAAATTTAAAATTTTAAGAAGTGTACTTTTTTTGGACCCTAAAATCTTTAATTTTTAGCCTATTGTACTTTTTTCAGGCACCCTTGACCTGGAAACCCTGGACTTAATCAATAGAAGGAGCCCTTAGGTATATTAGATATTTCCCTTCTAACTTTTGGTTTGGCAACCTTTTTGAAAAGGTTTGAAGTCGAAATGGACAATTTGGTGGGTTTTTCAAGCACTAGCTTTTAAAAACTGTATTGGAATCCCGGAACTTTTTTTTCCAACATCATCTCTTCATAAGCGGGTCTATTAAAGGGGGTCTTTGCATGCAGGGGCTTTTAATACAGTTTTTATGGTAACTTGTTCGCTTCACTTTTCAGATCCTCGGCATCGTGTTCATCTGCAGCACTGTTGTGTTGGCCGTGGGACTGTTCATCCTATTGGGAGTGCTATTTTGCAAACATGAAGCACGATTCGTGTTGAAACGTGTTGCCTGATCAGATGAAAATATACAACATTCTGAATCTGGGAGCCAAACATTTTGTCAAACATTCCACTTATAAAAAATAAATTCGAGAATATAACGGTGCTGGGACGTTTAAAAAGACAGCCAAATGGGGCGTTAAAAAACTGCCACATGTTCTAATCTAGTCTAAAACTTTTTTGTTAGACTTGTTAGACAACAAGTATAAAAGGCAAATTGTTCAGAATTTTATGCTGATTCGAACGGTATTTTTATTTTTTTCGAAATTTGGCGAAAAAGTTCGAAATATCCCTTAAAAATTTAAATTTTATTGGGAAATTTTTGACCAAATTTCGTGAAAAAAACCATTCGAATCAGCATAAAAATCTGAACATAGACTGGAACATGCGGCGGTTTTTAGCGGTAACGATCTAGCACAGAATATAACATCTAAACTATTTATTTGCAGGGTCTAAAACATGTTTTGAAAGTTTCTACCCCTTCTGTTCATCCGAACATGGAAAAACCGGTGCTAGGTCATTTCCTGAAAATCGGCAAAAACGGGCGTTTCCTGAAAAACGGCAAAAATGGGCGTTTCCTGAAAATCGGCAAAAATGGGCGTTTCCTGAATATCGGCAAAAATGTGCGTTTCCTGAAAATCGGCAAAATCTTTTTATTCTAATAAAATGTCTAAATGGCTAAAGACGATACGACTAAATTGATGGAATCGTAAATATAAAATAAAAAATATATAAGTAAATATAAACAATAATAATTTTAAATTTTTTATCGATTAATTGATAACTGAGTTTTTCTTAAATATTACATACATTATTTTTTGAAAAATATTTTTTTAATTCAACGATCAAGGAAGGTTCAATTGCGAGGTTTAACTCTAACAGCCGCCCGACAGGGTCGAAGGAGAAAAATTTGCGATTTTAATTATTTTTTCTTGAGAAAATTGGCCATTTTTTGCTTACAGGTAATTTCTTTATTAAGGGTGCCGGCGGCCCCGATAGGGGCCGCCGGAGAAAATTTTGAAAATTGGACTTTTTTTCTTAAGAAAATTGGTCATTTTTTGAATAAATTTCTCAAAAACCCAAATATAAGGACAAAATAAAGACATCGGTCGGAAATAAGGACAAATCTTAGAAAAAAGGACGTTTGAGAACCCTGAGATAGCTTAATAGGTGTCGAAATTTGTTGAAGATTTTTAAATTCCCATGGTCTCGAACATTTGTAAATTTTAATTTATCCTTCCAATTTTTCAAATTGCTAAAAGAAAACTTAATTTTATTCTGACCTATGAATAGAAAAATTTAATTTTTATTTGTTTATATTTATTTACATTTTTAGTTTTTATTTTTACGATATTTATTAATTTAGTCGTTTCGTCTTTAGTCATTTAGACGTTTTATTAAAATAAAAGATTTTGCCGATTTTCAGGAAACGCCCATTTTTGCCGATTTTCAGGAAACGCCCATTTTTGCCGATTTTCAGGAAACGCCCATTTTTGCCGCTTTTCAGGAAACGCCCCTCTGTTGAAAACAAAAAATCAATATTGCCGATTTTCAGGAAACGACCCACCACGGGAAAAACCATAGATCAAACATCAAAACGCCGATAAACTGTTCGGACGATATTTTGACTATGTTCTGATCACAACACGCTTGAGAGTTTTGTGTTGTAGACCCCTGAACTAATGTTTTAGTGTTTTCGAAAAATGCTGTTTGGTTAATAGATTTTCTGCCTTTATAATAAAAATTCCTTATAACCGTATTTCCTGTATTAATTCCCCTCCCTGTAATAAACTCCCCTCTAAAGAGGGATAAAAAAATAAGACCCCCGAAGTCCTAACTCCTAATACAGGAAATGGTATGTATGAATTGATTAAAACTTTTTTAATTGATAGACTATAACTAAAATATATAAAAAATTGAAAACTTTTTGATTTTTGGTATTAGACAAGTACATTTTATAATTTTCTATTCATGCTACAAAAATTCTTACAGACCATTTTTGCGTCCTATAACATGATATAATATAAAAAAATCTGAGTCTATTGGCCATTTATTTTTTATTTGATGGGTTAATCAAAGCATAAAGGCCAATTTTCCAAAAAAATACTTATCAAACTCGCTGATCTGTGGCCTGTGCAATTGGGCAAGGGTTTGAGTTTTTTTGCGACATTTTCTCTTCGTCACACCTCCTTGGCCCCATGCTACAAAATCCAGTTTAGGTAATCTGACACGAGAATTGGTCTCATTATGTATAAAGATTATTTTTTCTGACATCCGCCGATTTGATGATTATTATAATTTTTGATCGCTGTTTAGCAGAGTTGTAACCGTTTTTAATGGACCAAATTTTGTGGTATCAAACTCATTTTAGATGAACATCATTCTTGGTCAACTTATTTGATGTAATTCATTAATTTTTGAATATACTTATTAAATTGTTCAGATTATTCTGAAAATTTTACAATTTTAAAGTTAGTCTGATTTTTTAAAGACTTATGATTTAAAAAAATGAAAATAAGAAGAAAATTACTGCTCCATATGTTTATTACCCGGACATTTGTGGGAATTAATTCATAATAACTAAATTAAAAATTAATCCAAAAAAAATATTTTGTTAAAAAAATAGCGCAG
Organism: Rotylenchulus reniformis; assembly: GCA_001026735.1. Taxonomy (NCBI): domain Eukaryota; kingdom Metazoa; phylum Nematoda; class Chromadorea; order Rhabditida; family Hoplolaimidae; genus Rotylenchulus; species Rotylenchulus reniformis. Next base: position 70,802 of record LDKF01000057.1, on the reverse strand, counting down.
AAAATTAGCTAATAATAAGATGTAAAAAGTTGGGCTATAAAACCTTCATTTTGGCTAAAAAAATAAAATTTCATATTTTTAAATAGACCAATATAGATGGGGGTTGCCTCATGTTTAACAATTTTTTGCTTTATTTTATTAATAAATTTTTCTAAATGTCGGGTGCAAAATTTCGTATCATGCTTTATAATTGGTGAAATTCGTTAAAAAAAATTTATTTTCTATAAAATTTTCAATTTTTTCAAAAATTGTACAATTTTATATTGGATTAAAGTAACTTACTTAAAATATGAAATTGTTTGTCTACGCTCTCACTCTGATCCTGCTCATTCTCAGCATCGGGTTGCCTCTGTGGGTGGACGCAGAATGCGAACTTGACCAGTGAGTATTTTTGATCCATCTTTTTTACAGGGAAACTGGCTTCTGATTTTTTCATTTCTGGTCATTTATATAAACTAATAAATTTAATTATAGAATTAAAAAAACAAAATTAATTATAACATTAAAAAAACTATCTAATGAGTCCAAGCCAGGACACTCAACTCCCAAGGCCCCTAAATAAGGACACCAGGGTCAAACCTAAGATTTTAGGGTCAAAAATAAGGGCAGTTTTAAAAACGCCTCTTTCGAATTCTTTATTCAAATCAATGACATTTCTCAATTTAAAGAATTTTTTCAGCAGTTTTCGATTCTCAAGAATTTTTTTAAAAATGAAAAAAATTGGGAGGGGCCTTTGGGGATCGGACTGATAAAGAAAAAAACGGCCCGACAGGTTCGAAGGAGAAATTTTGCGATTTTAACTATTATTTTTCTTAAGATAATTGGCCATTTTTTGTTTTTTTCCTATTAACGGAGAGGCGGGGGTGGAGATTAAACTTTTAACAGGGGGCAAGATTTTTATCATTGGGCACTTATAAAATTTCAATGGTGCGCTCCCCCCCCCCGTCAACAGGAAAGTACTAAATCTTCTAATTAATTTCATTAAGCTACTTGTTTTTCTCCAAATTTTAGAAAAATTTGACAAAATTTTTTAAAATTTTTTTTGCAGATCTGGCTTCCGTGTGAAACGTTGTGGCGGTGGACGACGCTATTACACAGGACGCTATCGGACTACCTATTGCCGTGGTTGCCGACGGGGATGATGAGATTGGCTAGCAAAAAAATATTCTGATCAAATGATCAATCATATCCATGTCATCTGCTAACGATACTTCAAGATTGTCTAATAAAAAACATTTGCTAACATTTTGTTTATTTTAATGTACTAGCATCTCCTGATTACTTTACAAAAAAATAAATAAATAAAGCGGTACATATTTCGGGAAAAAAACCGATTACTTATGTCGTTTACGTCTACAATTTTTCAAAAAAAAAATTTCAAAAAATATTTGTTCCCGTAAAATCATAATTTTTTAAACCTGAATCCGAATCTGACGCCCATTTTGACATAATGCGTCATCTGACGTCACTTTTAGTCGCTGACGTCAAATTTTTTTTGAAAAAGCCGGGATGCCGCATGTGAAACCCGCAAACTAATGTGTGCATTACAAAATTCAAAATTTTTTGACCTTAACTGACTTAGTATATCTAAGTCAGAATCAGCTTCAAAATTTAACCTAGAAAAGTCTTTTTTAGATGTCTTTATGGGGAAAAATTTTTGAAGAAAAAATTGAAAATTTATGGACATATACGACACACTTACGACATAAGTACCTCAAATGGTAGCATGTCCAGTTTATTTAACAATATGCTTCTTACAATGTAAAGTTACTATCCCTAATTCACAAAAATTTCATTCACTTCCCTTTTTATACTGAATACTTTATACGGAAGACCAGAGAAACATAAGAAAATGGATGTTTATGTTATCAATTTTTTCTTAAACTAAAAAAAACAACTTTACCCTCGTATTCATTCAAGGGTTCTTGTGCAGTTTACTTGTCAATTTTTTAAATTTTTAAATCCTTACAGGTCTTAAAATAATTTTTCGTAACTCTTTAACGAATTCAAATGTGTGAACTCTATATCGGGGGCTTTAAGAGACTGAAAAGTTGAGCACTTTTAGATTTTTAGACATTTTTAGTGAGCATATGCAAGTTAGGTATCCATTATTGCACTTTCGGATCAAACAACATACCACTGGTGCTAGGGCGTTAAAAAACCGCCAAATGGGTCGATCGGGCCGAATTTTTTTTTCTTGGCTTGCTAGGCCGAAAAAAATAAAAAATCATAGTGAAGATTTTTTTGCTCTATATTCTAATAAATTCGACCAAAAAAATTTAAATTTTCCCAAATTATCGAAAATTATGATTTTTCGCGAAAATTCGAATTTTTTGGCCGAATTTCGAAAAAATAAAAATATCATAAGATAGAACATACAATTCTGCACAATGGCTTTTTAACTTTTCGGCCTAACAAGTCTAGAAAAATGTTTTCGGCCAGATTGGGCCATGTGGTGGCTTTTTAACTTCCTAGCACCCATAGCACATAACTAGGGTGTCAAATTTTAGGGAATTCCCTTTTTTAAAAAAACTGGGAATCGTAGAGAAATGCTCAAAAACGCGTTTTTAGACATATTTAAACGTTTTTCGATGAACTTGTTTTTCCCTATTTTCCCTATTTCTGTAAGCGCGACTAAATTTTTCCCTATTTCGTGACTTTTTCCCTATTTTCTCCCTATTTTGGCTTATTTTTTACGAAATTCTTCACAAAAATGCAATAAAAACCGAAAATTTTGGATTTTTAGGTCATATTTTGGGGAAAAAATTTCCCTATTTTTGCCTATTTTCGCTAGATAGCTCCCTATTTTCTCCCTATTTGGGCCCTTTTTTGCTCCCTAATAGGTCCCTATTTTGGCTTAGGGGAATTCCCTAAAATTTGACACCCTACATATAACCAATCAAGTTTTTCTTTTCAAAACAAATAAAACTTTTTTAAAAAGTCATATTTTTTTTAAATCATAATCTAAATATAAACACACACTGTATTGGAAGTGCATAAACATGTTGTGGTATACTTATTCAGTTTAGGTCTCCTGCTGCAGATACTTAAAATCATAGAAGTTAAGCGAAAAAAATTTTTCGATATGGACTAATTTGGATAAGCTTTAGAGTGTTAGGGCTTTTAAAAAAGTGCTAAATGGGGCGTTAAAAACCGACAAATGCTGTAGCCTGGCCGAAATTTTTTTAAGACTTTCTAGGCCGAAAGTATATTTATTTTTTCGAGATGCATCCAAAAATTCGAAATACTTTATCCCCTAAGAACCATATTTTTCCGGTAGGGAAAATGCCAGATCATAAAATTCTGATTTCTGACAATGGCTTGTATACTTTCGGTCTATCTAATCTTAAAAAAAGTTTTCGGCCAGATTATAGCATTTGGCACTTTTTAACGTCCTAGCAGCGAGCTTTAGCTCATTTTAAAGCTAATTTTGTGCTCTATTTTTGGTCACCAATTCATTTCGCTCGGTTGTTTTGACCACCGAGTTATTACTAATCGAGCGCATTATTTCTTAAGGAAAAAAGAAATGTTTGAAAATTTATTACCCATAATTTTTGCAGGTCCCCGAAGCATCATAAAATCGGCGTAAAAATCCTGTAGAAATCAAATTTTATTTTCGGCGCTATGATTTTATGACGCGAAAGCATGCTATGTTAAATTATTGTTGTTTGTTTCTTTTTCCCTCTATTTATCCACTTTTTATGAGCTATTTTGTAAGAAGGAATTCGCTTCAAAAGATCATAGAAAAGTCCATTTCTACCGAGCGACTATTTTTATTTTACGCTGGTGAAGCGCGACGACAAAGGCACGCGAGGCCATGGCCATGAAGGTGGCGGAAGACACCGTCGGTGGGAAGGCGGCAACGGAAACGGATTCGGCTGGGGACGTCGTAGCCGTGAAGTCTGATCATGCATTACCGATCACTAGGATGATCAGAGCCCGCAAAAATCAAAAATTCCGATCAACTATAATCGATGATCATTAGGATCAAATTTGATCAAAAAATTTTTTTTCGGTATAATTTTGGTGGTTTTATGAATAAAATTATTTTTAAATAAATTTTTTAAATCAATCCAATGACCAAGTTATAACGATTTCTCTCAACGGAAATTTGAAGATATTCTGTGAAATTTTTAAACACCATGTTAGGTCAAACTTCAAAATACAGATAGGTGCAAAAAATTATGCCTGTTTTTTGGCCCTTTTTCTTAAAAATTGTGAAAGTTCTCTTAAAATTTTTTTTGTAAAATTTGAAAACTATCAATTTTCCAAATAGGCAAAATCAGAGGCATACTAATTTACAGCCTATATTTTGCTTTTGTTTTGATCTAGAATAATTTATAAAAATTTTACAGTGAATTTTCTCAAGTTCCCAATCCGAAAATTTTCAGCATGCCTAAAATAAGGCACTTCTCAAAAAATAAAATATACCATAATGGTCGGCTCATCCTTCAAAATTTTTGAACAGGGTTTAGATTTGTATTTTTTTACCACTAAAACCCTCATGCAGTCCAAATTTAAGTTCATTGCTTTTAATTTCATTTCTAATTGTAAATTATTAATCTTTCTAACAAAAAAATATTTAATTTATCCAGAAATTTCTCCCACGATTTAAAAAAAATGTATTTATGAGAAAGTAGAATACCTAAATTCGTCCCTCCCCTGGGTGTTTTCATTGGAAAAATGAATTTCATCCAAAGATTTAATTTTAAAATTCAAAACAATTAAAAACTTTATTTTGATTGTATATTAGCATCAATAAAGCCAAATTTCAGTAATATTTTAAAACAAAGTAATCCTTCTCTAAAAATAATATATACCATATTGTTAGTTGTTTGAAATAAAATAAGGTATGTATATAACTAATTATTTAGAGAAATAAATATAGAATTTATAACAGGGTAGCAAAAGTGTTGTTAAAAGCTCCGATTCCGGCTCCGCCAAATTGTAGGAAAGGTGCTATGACGTTTTATAAAAAATGCCATAATGGGCATTTTATAAAAAAGTGCCAAAACACAGTATGTTCACCAAAAAACTTTTTGTAAGACTTGTTAGACCAAAATCGGCTTCTTTCAACTCCGGCTTCTTTGAGAAGCCGGAGTTCAGAGTCGGATCCGGAATCGGAGCCGAAAAAATGTAATGGACCGGAGCCGGAGTCGCTCCGGAGTTGGAGCCGACTCCGGTCCTGCTGGAGTCGTCGGCGTTGGAGTCGGAGCAAAAAATTCCGATTTTAACAACCCTTGTATCAAAGTTACTGGAGAGGGTTGATTTTTGTATTCTGGTTCTAATCCAAAATTCTGATCCAAAAAATAATTATAATTTCGGACTAGTTGAAAAGTTTTGGCCAGATTGGCCCATTTTTACGGCTTCTTTATGCCCTATGACCTTATTGATCACCTTTTTAGTGACGAAAATTCCAAAAATTTCATATTTACCATTTTGTTATTTTCCCTAAAGAATATTTTTTACATCATTCATTGACGATCTCATAAAATTCTGTCATAAACAAATAATTTTGTGCAATTTTCTTCACCAATTTCCCTTCAAACTCGTTGATCAACAATAAAGTTTTGGTTTATAGACCGGTTCCGAAAACCTTAAGTTTGGGATCAACAAATATCGCGTCAAACCCTCGGGGCAAATTCGCCGACCTCGGGACCATCAACACTGTTGTAAAGCAGTTTTGTTTATGCGATCGGAGGCTCAAATTCTGATCACTTTATAATGATCAAAGTGAATTTGTCGCTATAAATTGTGTGTGTTGATCAAAACAATAACAAAACTCCATTTTCCGACCATTTTGTGATCATTTTTTGAAAATTTAAATTATAATTTAGAAAAAAAATGGTTCATCTATCCCTTATTTTGACCATTTTGGCCCTGTTCCTCATCGGCATTGTGGCCCATTCGGCGGGAGACGAGTAAATTTTAAAATGAAACATTGGCCAAATTTTAAATTTGATTCATAAAAGAAAAAGGTAACATGTACATTTAATCTCGTAAATATGAAAAATTTGGAATCAAAAATTTCTGCATTGATTGACATCAGAGCCATTGTGGAATTGAAAAACCGGAAAAAAAAGTTTTCTAAGGGGAACCTTTAGGGCATTAGAACTAAAAAGTCCTAACTACTACGGAGGAGTGGCTACGTTATAATTACTATAGAAAAAATTTTGATAAAGAAAATTGTTCTCAAAAATACGGAAAGTGTCCATAAATGACACAAAACTTGGTGTATTGTGAAAAAAAGTTATGGCCAAAAGAATGATTTTGGCCAAATTCATGATATTGGCCATATCTTTATCACACTGCACCAAATTAGATGATATTAGGCTCATTTATAGCTTTTTTTTGCCCTTTTTAACATTAAATTTATTCCTATAGATTACATACTGAGGCCGCAAATGTCGATACTAAAATACATAAAAGACATAAAATCAATCCTTTACAGACGGCTGAAGCGCCACCCGCTGATGAAACGGGATGAAGGGCATGGCCATGGTGGCCATGGTGGGCATGGAGGCGGAAGACACCGCAGAGGTGGAAGCCACGGAAAGGGTTGGGGAGGCGGAAGCGGTCAACGCGGGGGATATGGAGGCGGAAGCCACGGGGACGGCGGTTGGGGCGGTGGCCGAGGCGGCGGTAGTCACGGGGGCGGATTTGGCGGCGGAAGCGGCCAACGTGGAGGATACAATGGCTGATCGCGGATCGGATCGAAGGGTGCTGAATACTGATCTTTATGATCACTGGGATGCATTTTCTAAATCGAATTTTTGTAGCTAATTATTATGACACATCTCAATTACAATTTAGCAAAAAATAATATAAATCAAAATAAATTTCTATGAAAAATTGCCAACTTTTATTCATTGATCGGATCAAAAAAGATTAATTTGATTAAAAATATTTTATTCGACTATTTTTAATAATTAAAAATCCTATTGTCATAGGATAATTGATTTTACAGTATTTATGATCAGTTTTGTTCAAATTTGAATTTTATAATTTTTTGGTACTTGGATAGCTAATAAGACAATATTTTTTTAATCGGAATTAGCTTTGGTTTTAAAAAGTTTTTTTATATTTTTTTGTTACTTGAATAGCTAACTAAGATAATATTTTTAACACTCCATTTCTTCTCAAAAAAATTTACTAGTAAATTTCATTAATATATTATTAAAAATGATTTTATGAATCATTAGGGCACAATTCAGCAACTAGAGTTCAGTAATGATTTTTAAAAAACATCATGTAGTACATCACTTTCAAAAGCAGTGTTATATGATACACTAAAATCTGATCTGCTGATCCGGTTATTGGATCAACAGACATTTTTTGGCATTTTTCAGTGTTCAATTTACAATGGAAATTTTTTCAAATTTTCCATTGTAAATGAAAGCTTTCCCCTAATTATGGGTTTTTAAGGTGGAATTAGCTTTGGGTTTTAAAAATTTTTGTTATAATCGTGAAAAAATTAATTTGTCCAGTATCATCATTTCCAAAATCTTTGATCGCAATAAAGGTTTGGTTTCTTCGGTTCATAGACCGGTTTAATGGCGCAAAACCATGAGTTCTTAATCAGCAGCAAATTTGGTCTCGCTGGACCATCGTCATCATCAGCATCAACATTGGTTGTAAAAAGGAGCCTTTTTTAAGCGATCGCAGGAGGCTAAAATTGTGTTCACTTGGTGAAACGACACTTGAGAATTATTCCCAACCCCGACATTTTCACGAAAAAATAAACTCTAAAAAATAATCTCGACATTAAAAAGATGAGCATGGAGCTTGAAAAGACTATAAAAATGTCAATAAATTTAAAATAAAAATATTGGGACCTCAAGTGTCGGATCCTCACCAGGGATGTGATCGATTTTCGGTCATTTTTAGCACCGGAATTTGATTTTCGATTTTAGATTTTTTTGAACTCCCGAAATTTCGATTTTCGATTTTTTACTCGGCGATCGATCACATCCCTCCGTGTCGGCTTACATCTACTGATCAAAGTTTATTTCATGGCTATAACATTTTGTTTTTAATTTCCTGATCATTTTTTGAATAAATAAATTTTATGAAGTGTTCATTTAGCAACAATGGTTCATCTATCGCGCGTTCTGCTGGCCATTCTCGCCCTGTTCCTCATTGGCATTGTAGCATTTTCGGAGGGACAAAAGTAATTACATATAGGTCCTTGTGCAAAATAAATAGAAAAAGAAATATATGGCTGATCAGCAGATCGGCGACTCAGATCAGATGGAAATGGTCCGCAAAAAGTATCAAAATGGATTTTTAGCCCAAATTATTTCGGAAAAATACCTTGTGCAAAATAAATAGAAATGAAAAATGTATTTTCTAATTTTTTAAATGATAATATAGAGCAAATTTTTTTTTACGAATTTTGGAAAATAAAAAGCCAAAAAGATAAGCATAAAATTCTGCAAAAATTTGCCATTTTTGCTTTTGGTCTAACGAGGCCTAAAATTTTTTTTTGGCTGACTGGCCATATTGGCAACTTTTTCCAGCACCCATAAAAAGAATTCATCAATCCCTTGCAGACAACTGAAGCGTCACGCACTGATGAAGCGGGATGAAGGGCATGGCCACGGTGGCCATGGCCATGGCCATGGAGGCGGAAGACACCGTCGATGGGGAAGCCATGGGGGCGGTTGGGGAGGCGGATGGGGCGGCGGCGGAAGCCATGGACGCGGGCGGTGGTATGGCTGATCAGATCGACGGATCAGATCAGATCGAAATGTTCTAGCAATTTTCAATCTTTGTGATCAGAGGAAGCAATTACCTAAGCAAATGATTTTTTAAATTTGAATACGATTTTTATTGAAAAAATGAATATCAACCAGGATAAATGCTTTTTTGTTTGGGCCATTTGGCGATTTTTTAAACTTTTAAACTTTTTTTTAAACTTTTTTTAACCGATAAAATTCACTAAAATGGATTGGTCACGTGATTATGGCCAAGGAAAAATAATTAATTAATTAATTAATTAATTATCTATTTTACTCTTAAAAACTCGTTTAGGTATCATAAATATATTTCTTAATTCGGAAATTGCAAGTTGTAGTAAGAGCAAACAAATCGCTATAAACATCCTCTGAACCCTGGGGATGTTCAACAATCGTCGAGAAATGCTGTTCGATCATCAACCATTAGGGCCAAATGTTATCATCATTGGCCAGATCTGGCCGAACAAACCCTCTTCCACCATAACCGTTGACTTTTACACTCGGTACTATGTCATATACAAAAAATCCATACTGGGCGTTATATAAAAAAATTATCAAAATGGGCGATATATAAAAATTGATCAAAACCATATCAAGAATTAAAATGACCAAATAGCTAATGACGTAACTCCCAAATAAAATTTAAGAAAGGAATTACTTTCAATATTGTTTATAAATAAAAAATACAAATTTAAATCACTGACTAAAAATTAATAAAAAAAATATATACATTTATAAAAAAAGTAAAATTCGAAGCAAAAATAAATTTAAAGAATTTGAAAGTAATTTATATATATATATCTTTATTTTTTAAATTTTTTGTTCCACTTGGGTTATTTTTATTCTTATATGGTTTTGATTTTTTTATATATCGCCTATTTTAACATTTTTTGTATATCGCCGTTTTTGGGTTTTAGAATTTTTTATATAACGACCCAGCACCCTACTCTGACTACTTGAAGCAGACTTGCCACCCACAAATCCGCCGATCAATCAGAAATGTGGCGGTAAACGCGGGGGATATGGAAGCGGAAGTCATGGAGGCAGTGGTCGAGGCGGCGGAAACGAACAGTGTCATGATCCACCAAAATCTGGCTTGATCCTGAGCTGATTTAATCCTGATCTGATCCGGGATATTGAATCAGGTCAGGTCAGATCATTTTTGAAATCTCTAGAGCAGAGTCAGATCATGTCTTGGATTAATTTTTACGTGCTCTAATTTTTCAAAAAAAACTCAAAATTTTCCATTAATTTCAGTTTTTAAAATACTAACACCTAGCAGAAACTATTAAATACTATAGTAGCGCTTAAAGAAGTTTCATAATCGTTAATATCTAATACAATTTCTTCACATTCATCCAAAATTTTTGATCGGAATAAGGTTTGGTTTCTTTTCGGTTTTTAGACCGGTTCTGTGGGTATAAAATCACAAGTTTTGGAACGCCAAATATCGCAACAAACCCCCTATTGGCCAAATTCGGCCTTGGGGGACCATCGTGATCATGACCAACATTGTTGTAAAGCACACTTTTCTTTATGACATCATGAGCTCAAATTCTGATCACTCTCACCTTTAAGTGTGATCTTCGCTATAAATGTGTACGATCAAAAGAATTCCATTTTTTTTTGATATCTTACATAGGAAGATTACATAAAAAAGTTTTTTATGAAAATAATAATTAGAACAATGATCTATATGGCGTCTTTTTAAGGGTCAGCTCATTTAATATAAGGCCTAACTCTAACATAAGACCTTCCTTCGACCAAGGTTGGAAAATATTAATTAGGCCTAGGTCTTACAATAGAGATGGCGCTACTGGAAAAGCGGTTAATTTCGGGACTCAAACATTTTTGAGTCCCCGAGACTCAAAATATTGTTATTTATTTATCATTATTTATCATCCGACGCTGTAATAATTCTGTTTTTCAATCCCTTTTTTCACTCGGTAACATAATGCCTGATCGTCTAAAAAATATGCAAAAATTGCATGTTGCTCGACCGCCTACCATCTCGATACCGAACCATCTCGATACCGGGTATCGAGTTGGCAGCGCATCTCGATACCACCCATACCAGTTCGATACCAACCTTACCAGCTCGATACCACTACTAAAAAAATGATATTTTTTATTTAAATTTTCAATTTAATAACCAAAGTGATTTGATCAAAAATGGCTTAGATTTCCTTATACTTTATTAAATCCAACTATGGTTATGCCGGTTCAATGGTTGAGTACTGAAGGGTTATTATTTTTGATACATTTTTTTTCTGTTTCGGCTAGACCAACAGCAAGAATCCACATCAAAAACCTAATAATCCTTCAACCCGCATCTATTGAACCTTGGATTTACTTAAGCCCCGCCGATTGCCATAGAGAGCCGGGTCACAATATAAAGTCATATGTATTCATAGGCGGTATCGAGCTGGTAAGGTTGGTATCGAGATGGCAAAACCAACTCGGTACCGAGTATCGAAGTGGTTTGGTATCGAGATCGAGTTGGCTGATCCCCATGCTGCTCGTACTTGATACGAACAGCAGATCTATGTCCTTGGGACTCAAAAAAATGTTAGTCCCAAAATTGACAACTTTTCCAGTAGCGCCATAGAGATTTTACGATTAAAAGAATCAAAAAGTGTTTCTACCGCCTATTCATTTAACGACCTTTTTGAAAAAAAACAATGCTTATCATTCAGCAAAAAATGGTTAATCTACCTCGTGTTCTGACCATTCTTGTCCTGCTGTTCATCATCGGCATCGTTGCACTCTCGGCAGGAGAAGAGTATGATTAATAAATAGGGAGTAAAATTATAATAGGATATTGAATGTGAAGGATTCTCAAAAAAACAGATATTTGAAATAATATCGTCCATCATAAGAAGATAAAAATAATCAAATTAATATAAAAAATAAATACCTAAATTAGGTTTTGGTTGGTACTTTTTATACGACCAAAGCACCGTTCATATGTATTAAAATCTTTATTTTATAGAAGAAAGCTGAAGCGCCATCCGCTGATGAAGCGGGATGAAGGGCATGGCCACGGTGGCCATGGGCATGGAGGCGGAAGACACCGTCGATGGGGAAGCTATGGGGGCGGTTGGGGAGGCGGACGGGGCGGCGGCGGAAGCCATGGCGGTGGATGGTATGACTGATCAGATCAGATCAGATCAGCCCAGATCAGATCGAAATGTTCTGCCAAGCACTACTCAGATCTTTGTGATCATTTTTGTTAATTATTATGACACACGAATCAATCAAATTTGATTGCAATTTTCGTATAAAAATGAATTATTTACAAAAAAAATTGGAGCCCAAACTGATCAAACAGCTACCACACTTGCTCTAAATTAAACCCTTCCTGTATTTTATTTTTTCACGTGCGTTAGGATAAAAAAGCGATGTCCACGACAATGCTTAAATCATTTCAATGGGGGGAGTGATGGTGAATAAGTAGCCAAAAAATAGCTATACAATGATTTTAAGCATGCTCGAATTGAAGCACAATGAAAAAGTTATGGCCAAGAGAAAGTATTTTGACCATAACTTTTTCACACTTCTGATACTAAATTCATTTCCATAGCTTACATATGGGGCCGAAAATGACTCTATTAAATCTTAAATTTTTTTTTACAGATTTTTTTGGGGGTACTTCGAGGAAAGATTTGCTATGGTCAACAATGTCTTTATTCGAGAACTCTGATCGATCATTGTCAATCATTAGGGCCAAATGTCATCATCGGCCAGATCCTCCAAAACGAACCCCCTCCCTCCCCCGTCATAACCATTGGCCTTTTATTACACTCTGACTACTTGAAGCATTCTGCTGGCCACCCACAAATCCGATCGATCCAAGGATGCTTCTGGGTGTCTAACAGCTTTTGCCCTCTTTTTCTCTGCAACCATCTCTTCTGCATTTCTCTCTTTCTCTACCATGGCTATATGCCCTCTGGCCATAACACCAACAAGTGGCTGATCAGCTTGCTTCTCAACACCCCTCGTATTAATCATCCAGATGAGTTTAAAGCACACTCTCGCCAAACCATCACTCTTTGCTGGTCTCTGTAGTTTCCTCTCTCCCACACACTCTCAATTCTATGCTTTTATTTATCTGTGCCTTCATAAAATCGGGGTAAAAATCTTGTAGAAATCAATTTTCGGCGCTATGATTTATGACGCTTAAAGATTCCATGTTAAATTATTGTTTTTATTTCTTTTTTTACTCGATTTCTCTACTTTTATGTGCTATTTTACAAGAAGGAAATTCTACCTCTACCGATTTGTGTGTCCATAATGGGAAAAAATTCAAATTCAATCTAACACGAAAGAAAATCCGTTTTCGACGTGATCTAAATTTCGGCGCCAAAAACGGCATTTGAATTTTGTTGTGTGTATTTCGTTTCGATTTTTTTATTCGTCTACATGACTAATATGGACACACTCCATAAAAAATCAATAATTTCTATAAATCCATTCTTGATGCTTCTTCCTAGGGTAAACTTTTCTTGTCTAAAGCTTCTTCACTCTTTATTTTCTTGCTTTTCCGCGTCCATACCTATAGCTTTACCCCTCACCTCAGAACATTTCTGATCAGTGATCAATTTGTGTTTTTTTCTCTTAGCATCGGTTCTTTCTCTGTCCTGCACTGCACTCTCTCGTTTCATCCCACTCTCTGGCCACAGCTCCCTTTGCCCTCTGGCTGGCTCTGATCAGTCTCGCCATATGTCCTCCTGCTCTCCTCCTTGAGAGTGATCAGAGGCCGCCGTTCTACCGATGGTGATCCCGTCGGATGCAATTTGTCTTCTCAACCGATGTTGTGTCCTCCTCTTCCTCTGGATCTGTGAACTCAACAACATCCTTCTCAATTTCATTCCTCAATAAGTGTACTATTATAACACTTTTTCTCCTTAAATTGTTTCTAAATTTTTGGGCATTTAATTCGCTAATTTTTAATAGCAAAAAGTTGCAAAAATATTTTTTCTAGAAAATTCGGGGAATATATGGGAAACTATTTTTGAAAAATTTTCTCATTATCAAAATATTTTTAGTAGAAAATTCATTGGATACCTATCAAAAAAATTCCCTAATTATTATTGATAATGTTATAAAAATAAGAAAGAAATTTTTAAAATGTTTTTCCTTTTTTCATTTTTGCAGCTAAAAGGTCGCCGTTTTTTCATCAATCCCCTGGAATGATTCAACACATAACATCTCGAGCATCTTTCAATCTATTGGGGATGCCTTTGCACCTGTTGTTCAATAAATGTTTTTAGTGGAATTTCAAGGAAAAAAATACATAAAAATGTTTTGTTTTTTATTTATTATCTATTTTTTAAAAGAAAAAAATTTATCCAAAGCGGGGGCTAAAACTCGAAAATCCCCTAGGAATTTAGCATTACCAATTTTTATTGGAATAAATTTTCCAAAAAAAACTTCTGATTTGGGATTTTTGCATGAAATTTTCAATTATTTTGAGTTATAGATGCTAAAATATTAGAAAAACTAAAATATCAGAAAATAATTAGAAGTTGAATTTTTAGGTCGAAAATCTCAATCCCCTCCTAAATAAAAAATTTCAATTTTTTTGCAATGAAATTTTAACAAAAAAACATTCATTTTTAAACTGCTTAAATTCATCTAGAATCAATTGAATTTTTTAATCATTTTTTTTAAATTTATTTTGGCAAAATCGAAAAATAATATATTATTCTTTATATTCAAAAATTCTAGACCTCTATTGGCCATTATGGGTGAAGGTACGGAAATTTTGATGCCACAACCACCTATGATACAGCAGCCTCCGGGCACTACAACGATCTCCACAATCGCAGTCCGTGCCGAACCCCACTCAACGGTGGTGGTGGCCATTCTCAAGGTGAAAAATCCTTTAAAAAAAATCAAATTATTAAAAATACCGTATTCTCTCTAAAATAAGGCCTAGGCCTTATTTTTTCAACCACCTCGGAAGAGAGGCCTTTTTTTTCAACTATCTCCGAAGAGGTAGGCTCTTAGAGGGCCTTATTTTAGAGAGAATACGGTATATGTATTAGCCGCTTCAAAGGGGTCTATGATAGTTCTTATTGAGAAAATTGTTATTTTTGAATGATAAAAAAATATTTTCCCTTTGTTATTCCAACAGGGATAGAGACGATTATAATTTAAACAAAAAAACTAGTTTCGGTTCCAAAATGATTAAAAAATTGCGAAAATTGATGCTGTTCCTACTTCTAACAGGATGTTTCTGATTACATGACTCTAATCAAAAACTACCGTAACTTCTATAATGCACTTCATTAAAAATTTACTTCATAAAAAACAAATTTAAATATTTTTTAGTATTTTTTAGCCATAAATTTCTGCTTTTGTGGAAAAAATTATTGACGGATGACCTAAAATAAATTATTTTGTATAGGCACACTTAATCTATGCTTAGATATTGTCGAAAATTCAAAAATATAGTTTGTTAGAAAAAGTATCAAATAAATATTATTTTTTTCCTTTTTAGAGCATCGGCTTTGTGGAGTTGCGCATTGACGAAATGCGTCCTGGCCTTCTGCAAATCGGCGCCACCCCCAACGAGAATGCCCAACTGTTGGTGATCCACGATGATCTCTACAATCGGTTGATCAGCAAACAGCAACAGGTAAAATTGATTTTTAAAAATCATAGATTCTGATCTATGAAGATTGAACTGAACTATTAATTTTAAAAATCTGAAAAATTAAAATTTCAGGCTATTTTTATAAATATGACCCTTTGGGATTGTACATAAATATTCCGATGACTGAAAATTTTTCAAGTTTTTTCAAGGCCATTTCGACTCGCAAATCCAATTTGTCGAACCCGAAATTTGAAAAAAAGACTTTTTCCATTGGTTTCAAATTTTTTGTATTTTTATTTCGGTGTCGAATTTTCCGAATTTTTTTTGGTGCCGAATTTTCCGTCCACCGAACACAAGGAACATTATTTGATAGGTGCCGAAAAATAATTTAAAAAATTCATTTACGACTGAAATTTTTGGTTATCCGACATTTGCTCCCCCGACATTTGCGCCCCAACCGATATAACTTAGTTCAAATCCCTAGACCTAGAGAAATAACTTTGGTGTTAAAAAATAGAGCAAAAAATTAGTTACAAAATAAGCCTAAGCTCATTTGAATTGGTCCACTATGAAAAAAAGTTATGGCCAAAATAGACGGTTTTGGCCAAATTCAGAGTATTTTGGCCATAACTTCTTTCATAGCGGACCAATTCGAATGAACTTAGGCTCATAATGTAGCTATCTATTTTAATGTTCTGTCTTTTGACATCAAACTCATTTCTTTTGGTTTCGTTTGAGCCGAGTTTTATCGGTTGGGGCGCAAATGTCGTAACACGAAATTTTTGCCCTATTTTTTAGGTCGAAGAGGTGCTCGGCCGTGCAGAACAACTGGTTCAGGAACAGACCGAACCGGATGATGTGTTGGTCTACGAAGCCATGTCGGACGGGCTGGCAACCGCGTGGAAGGGCCTGAACAGGTCCGGGGATTTTTTTGTCTTGAAATTTTGAAACATCCGGTTTCCAGTTAATAGAAATTTATTATTTTCCCGCTTTTTCTTAACATCAATAAAAAATACAATTAATCAATTAAATATCTTTATTCAAAAAATGTAATTTCCCTACAATTCTTTTTTTCATCAGACTTTATCGATTTTATATTTTATTTACAAAAAAATTCTTCTGGATTCTAGTAAACTTTTTTGTATATATTTATACCAAATCAAATTAGTTTAAATTTCGAATTTTTATTTTGAAAAAAACCTAGTAATTCCAAAAATTTCTGTAAATAAAGAGCAAAAAATCTTTTATGAATCTAGACATAAGATGATTAAAAAAGAATAAAAAAAATTTTTAAGCAAGTTGGCCATGCGCGGCTACATTTTGGCGGACACCCAACGACTCTATGAAATCGCGCTAAAACACGAAGAGGTTTAGTTACAAAAAATTTATTATTTTTTTTTAATTTTTTAAATAAAATTTAGCTGTCCAAACTGGTGAAATCTCGGATAACTCATGATGCAGAAGGCCAAATCGAAATTCATCGGATCATTGATGGTCAGTTTCCGTACGAAAAAATGAATAAATTTTTATTTAAAACATTTATCGGCTTAATCAAGGCAGGTAGATTGCTTAAATAACAAAAATACTTTTAAAATTTTTAATAATGTAAAATCCTTATATTGGAGGGATTACGGTATGGCTAATACCGTAATCCCTCCAATATAAGGCCTAGGCCTTATATTTTTTCAATCACCTTCAAAGGGGGACCTTATATTAGAGAGGGACCTTATAATAGAGAGAGGCCTTATATTTTTCAAAGATGTATTTTCGAAAATTAATTCATTATTCAATTGATTTCAATTCAAGAAATTAATTTTTCCCCCGATAATTTTCAGATTTTTTCTTGAAGAAAAATATTTGAATTGAAATCAGTTTTGTCCTGAATCACCAAATTATGATCTGATCCATGATCTGATCTGATCTAAAAGTGCAAATGTTGTAGCAAAAATCCCTGCCCAATATATAATCGAACCACATAAGGCTCATGTGATTAAAAAAATTGACTACTTCCAGAAAGGGAGGACATTTTTTGGCGGTCCCTATCGGGACCGCCGGAGCCTCCCACAGTAAAATTTTCTCAAAAATCCCTTTCATTTCAACTAACACCCTTCTAAAAACAAGTATAAAATTTTGCGTGATTTTTTTTTGATTTTTTACGAAAATTTCGAAAAACTTGGAAAAAAAGACTTATGAAATTTTTTTTGCCCATCCTCACCGAAATCCCCGATCCCCGTCCACGGCCGATTTTCCATCCCCATCCCCGACCTGGCCATCCCGGAAATCCCAGTCCCCGATTTAAAAAAAATTTTTTAAATCCCCCAGTACCCAACCCTACTTATGCCAGATCAGATAAACTCTAAAAAAGTTGGATAAGGGACAACACTGGTTGAAATGCCGTTATTCATTTCATCAAATTCAATTCTCCTTGGGTTAATATATGGTCACTCTCATAAGTAGGNAAAAAAACTTAAAAATTGCGAACTCAGATAGGGGCGAAATTTGTCTTCACAAAATTGTCCGCTGAACTATTCCAAACATCATTGCTCGCACAAAATAAATATTTTTATCGAGAGAGGAATTGAACTTTTAATATTTGGCTGAATTAGGGAATGGAAACAGCGGTCGTTCACCAATAGGCCAAAGTAACAGCAATAGCGGTGCGGTCTTTTTGGCTTATTATCCTAAAATAAAAAGGGAAATTATTTGGAGAAATTTACGAACAATATGTATTAATTTATTCGAGGAAATTTTCAGAATTTTTTTGCTTAAATGTTAATATTATTCGTAAACTATTTTTTTGAGGCGAGGTAATTTTTAAATTAAATTAGACAATTTAGAGTAATTCTTCCATAATAATAAAATTTTTACGAAAATTTTGTAACAATATTTTAGAGGCATTTTTTGCGCAAATTGTTGATTTATTATGGAAAATAAGTTAATAAATTCATTGATCAATTAAAAAAAGATGAAAACTGCTTTAATATTCAAAAATAAAAAAATAAAATTAAATATTTACTATCCCATAAACTTTTCATGAGAAAATTTTTAGAATTGGCTGATTTGACCCGTGAAGGACTCGAGACAGGTTCCGGGGTGATTGCACAAATCCGCTTGCTCGGCACACTTGCGGACAACGCAGAGCGACCCCGAGATGCGTTCGACTCCTGCTTGGCCATAGAGAAAATCATGCTCAGGTCCCCTGGAAATCGAAATTTTTAAGAATATTTTTAGACCGAATTATATTGAAAAATCCAATAAGGAAAAAAAAATAAACAATAAGTAAAAAAATATTATAAATTTTTTTCTAAACAATAAATAAATTATTTCCAAAAATTGTATGAAAAATCAAGACAACATAACTGATTTTTCGATTTAAAAAAAATCACCCAATACAAACTCAAAAAATATAATTTTTACTAGATTGGCACAAAGTTGGGAATTGATCGAAGGGGTATGGCGCGAACAACGGAACAACTTGCACAATGGCGGTGAAAAAATTGTAGAACAGCAACAACAACAGCTTCAGGAAACTGTGGAAATTCGTCAGTTTGTAGAGCATCTTGCTCCAGGTAATTATGTATTATGTGAAGTGTTATAGCCCAGGGTCCCGGGACATTTGGTGTATAACTCCCGGTTTGGACACGCATAATGGAAGCCTCTAAGGGCTTCGCCTTATAATTTTTTTGTAAAAATATTCCCAAATTTTTGCCTTTTTTCAGAGTTCCTTGAAAATATTGTTTTTTCATAGTCGAAAATTCATTTTTTTGTTCAAATATAATGGACTCTATGAAAATCTAAAAGGCGTTTTCTGGAAAAAATTTTTTTTTTGAATTTAAAATTGACTTGGCCAATCTGTAAACAAAGGCCTAAGTTTTTGGCCAGACTAGCCAATTGGCCACTTTTTTTAACGACACAGCACATTATTAAGCCGAGCCTGATCATCAGGCCGGAAGGGCAAATTTGGAGGCAGCCGAGCACTGGTTGGTGGCAGCCCGGCACAGATTTGAGCAAATCCGCCAGCTGGACGACCCCACGGCGGTGGATGGGGACGAAGAGGAGATGGAGCTGAAGGTGCTGGTCAACGAGATCCGGGTATATAAAATATTTTTAATTTTTATTTTAGCTAAATATTTATAAAAGTTCTTTTTTGTGGGTTTGTAGCATTAAAAACTTGATTTAAAACTTAAAAAATATATATTTGGTCATTTTGGTCCAAATTCCGCACTTAAAAATGCAATAAAAAATTTATTAATAATTTTTAATCGAACTTTTGAGAGATTTAAATAATTAATAGTTGCTATTATTAATAGAAGTTTTTTAATGTAATATATATGTAGAGGGTAGATTGAGGAACTCATGGAATAAGACAGGAGCATATGTTAGAAGTTTTATATATCATACAATAAAATCTGTCTTTTACAGTGTGATACAGTAGGCTATGAAGATATTACTGTAATTAATGTGCGTAAGATAGACCATTTATTATAGGGTATGGCAGGGTCGGTAAATGTAAAGATACTGTAAAATTTATTTCCTTTCATTTAGCAAAAAATTTATTTTCCCGGAAAAAAATCTTGCCAATTATCCACCTCATAGGCCAACCAGATCAGTCTAAAGACCTTGTTAGAGCGGTACCAGCACCAGCAGACACGCTGTGAACAGTTGTTGGAGCTATACAACCGGTTTCTGAAGGAGGTGCAACAGCGGGAAGACCTGCTGTTGCGCACACGTGCAATGTTGCAGAACGCGGATACGGTAATTGTATTGGGAAAAAATGCAATAGCTACTTAGTAGTCTTGAAAAATTAATTGGCGAGCTCACTTTTCGTCTACACCACGATTTATCTACTCATTGTCAGCCAAAAACCCACGATTCGGCTATTCGGCCAAAAAACCACGATTCATTCACAGCCAAAACACATGATTCTTCTATACCTATGATTCTTTCAAAAGAATTATTGACACATGTGATTATCAAAATTTTTAAACTTTCATTAAACTTCGATAAATGATAAAAACCGTTAGGATCGAACTCTAATAACTAGCTAGTTTAACAAATGAATGCTGGAAAACAATTTTTAGACTGAAATTCAATAGAGTCCCCCCAAAAGATGTGAAAAAATTGTCCGATTTTCTATAATCGGTCTATGAATTTTGAAAAATTAGATCTGCTTGTCGCTCTTTTTTAAGGAAAAATAAATATTTTTTAATTAAATGACCCTCACAAGGTACCAAAAACTATATAAGTTTACATGTAAACGAATCATGGTGTAGACGAATCGTGGATTTTTGGCTGATCATGGTGTGGACCAATCGTGGGGCAGCGAATTTATTTATTCTCTCATTATTTCAGCTTCTACAACAGCTAACGAAAATGCGCGCGGAGCTGCGCGATGCGAGCGCAGCCATGGCCGGTGAGCTGGGACCGCTCGCGCAGCAGAAGGGCGTCGCGCTGATTGAGGAGAGCGTGCAGCTGGACACGCAGTGGGAACGCGAGCCTACAGTAGCTGGAGGCGGCGGAGGCGTGCGCGTGTATATGCAGCAAGCGTTGCGTGCACGCGCGGACGCGCTTAAGGAGGCGGTGATCGAGGTATTCATCTCAATTTTCAAATTATGCCAATAAAAACTTTATGTCTAAGGTGGTGCAGCAGGCGCGCGAACGCATCGCCGCAGGTCGCGCGGACAAGTTACGGGACAAGGTTGGTGGTATCTGTCTATGTGGAGCTTGGTGGTATATGCACCAATCAAGGACTATCTTCTTACCGGTGCTTAAAAATTGGTAAAAAAAATTTTCAAAATTTTTCTTGGAAATTAAGACCAAAAAACCAACTTTTTGCATTTTTATATTTTTAGCTTGCAAAGCAAAAAAAGTTTAAATTTTATGGCAAAATGGCGGTTTTTCTAGCAACTTTGTATCAACCTAACAATTTTCCTGCTATCATAACGTGCCATTGTGCAAAAAAAAATTTAAAAAATTGTTCAAAAATTTTTGTTTTTTTATTTTCAGCAATTTAAAGACAATAAATTTGTACCAATTTTTGCAGTTGTTAGCTCTGGAGCATTGGCTCCATTCCGTGGCCGGACCCGTCCTTGCGCAACAAGTTGCACTTGGCCCGGGTGCCGCTGAGACGAGTGAATTCCTGGGAAGGCATCGCCGATTTTCAACAGATTTGACCGTGATTTTTCGGATTTTCTAAAAATTATTTTGCTCTAATTTTATTTTTTTTCAGCAAAAAGAGCAAGAGTTGTACCACGTTTATCTTTTTATAAAAAATTTTTACTTCGACATTTGAGCCTAGCTGTAAAATTGTGCCAAATAGCTTGATTTTCCAACTATTATGATGCCTCCAAAATAAATTTTTAATCTTTTATTAAATTTTTCATCCAAAATTTTTATAGAAAGCTAGTCAAAATTCTAAAAAAAAATTTTTTTAGCTGCAAAAACTCAGCCGTGAGCTGGACACCTCGCTACACTTTTTGAGCACTTTGGTTGCCCAGCAACAGGACGACGACGACGACGTCAACATTGACGCAACACTGCAACAGATGCGTAATTTGCTGCAACAGGCCAACGAACACATCTACCGGGAACGTCACCAGGGTATTTCCAAAAATTAATAATAAAATTAGGCGAGGTAATAAATTATCTTGTATGATTTCTGAATTGTGCCATTTTATTGTTTGTTAATGCAAAAATAAAAAATTCTTACTGGATAAAAAATACTTACTAAACTTAGCCCTCTTCTAAGAAAAAAAAATTAAGAAAATATTCTCATCTACCGGGAATGTCACCACGGTAAGGCTTTCCAAAATATTAAAATTCCGAAATATTAATCTCTCAAGGTTTTTACATGTGCTAGAGTCTTAATTTGGTGTCAGATTGGTGGTATAACCTCATTAAATTTATGATTTTATCTTTATTTTTTGGGGTGGAGTATGATTGATACGATTGTAAACTCACTGCCAAAAAATCTTCCAGTTTTTAAAACTTTTTTTGAAACGAAATTCTGTGAATATTATTTTGTTGTCTATTCCTCTCTTTTTCAAATGCTATTTTTCTATGCTATCGTTTGAAAATGTAATTAAATAATAAAAGGAATTGACAATGAATATACAAAAAATATGATATCAGATTCGAACGCAGCAGATATGAAAATCACTTATATCAAATCCAAAATTGCTAAATTTCTATGGAAAAAATATTAAAAAAATTATGGGAATCCGGACATTTATTAAAGCTAAAAAACGAACATGATTTTTTTGAAATTCTACCCTAGCAGAAAAGATTATAAACGTGCTTGAGTTTGTCGTGGGGATGGGGCGATGAGGAATTACTAAATATTGAAATATTAAATTTGCGTTTAGTCGACAAATTCATCTCACTGGTCACTTCTATTGAACCCGCTGCGGATCCGAACCTGGATCTGCAGCCTGCAGTGCAATGGTCGCGCAACATGCTGAACACGCACGAGAAGGCGTTGAAGCATCTGCAGGCGCAATGCGCTCAATGGGAACAGCAGATGCTGACGCAGTTGCAGCAACGCAGAACGCACGCGCCTGCAGACGCAGCACCGAGCATTATGGTCGGACTGCCTGGCGAACAAAACGTTGTGCAGGGCATGCGTCTGGAGATGCGCGCACGAGTGCAGGTTTTGCTCAGTTTAAACAACTTTGGAATGCAAAAAAAAATTCTTATTGGTACCATTGGGCTTTTCAGTTTAAAATTTTTTCTTTTTTTTCAATTTAAATTTTTTCGCAAAATTTTTCTCCATCAAAGTAACTATCAAAAAAATTTTTTTCTGCATCCTTGTCAACAAAAGTACTTAGGTACTGGATGTAAAAAATCGCGTTTTTTGAGGAATTCCATAAAAATTCGGGTAAGGATGGCCGATTTGGTAATGAGTCTGTTGAGTGAATAAGGCGGAGATTTATTTATTTTTTTAAATGGCCATTCAAAATTTTTATTGGTATGACACTGGATAAAAATTAGAATTTTGGAAATTGTGTGAAAATTAAAAAATATTTAATTTTTTTTATTTAATTTATGCAATTTTTAAATGTAGAGAAATCTAATTCGAATACCTAAAGTCGATATAATGCTCAAAAAATTTTTTTAGAGCGTCCCGGATCCATTTGTGGAATGGTTTAAGGACGGCGAGCGGCTAACGGAACGCACTGGACATTGCCGGATGGGTTGGCTGAACGACACCGCGACGCTGGTGATCGAGGAAGTGCATGAGGAAGACGCAGGCGAATACGCACTGGTGGCACGGAACGCAGTTGGACAGGCCCAGACGCAATGCGCGCTCAAGGTCCAGCCAGGTAATTTTAATTTTTTTATTCTGAACGACAAATAAATCAAACTAACGATTTCCACAAAATGGAAATATTTTAAAATATAACAGAATTAAAAAATTTTAAATCTTGACTATCTCTGGATAAATTGGTCTTTTTTAGGAATTTTCGGATTTTTTGGATCCATTCCCAGGAAAACCCCATCTATGCAGAAAAATTCTGTACTTGATCTTAAATGATAATATTCCTTATTTTTTCAAATTTTCAAAAACTTCTGTACCGTTTCCTGTATTTTGGCTAAGCAAATTGATATTTTGGAAATTTAGCATTTTAAGGATTTTTATCCTTTCCGAAAAAAATCATTGTCCTAGTAGATGGATTTTTTAGCCTTTTTATTTTTCCTATGGATATAAATGGTTGTATTTATTAATTTTGACGATTTTTATTAAGTATTAAATTAAGAAAAAAATACCGAAATTTTCGTCATTATGGCTGATTCTAGCTGATCAGTTCTTGAAAGGAAGTACTGTACTCCAGTAACTTGTACAGATGTGTGAATTGAGATGACAAAATTGTCCGAAAATTTGGAGTTGATCTAGGTAGATATATTAAATTAAATTTTTTTACATAGGTAAATTAATTTTATGGGTTTTTACACACCTTGGAAAATCTAAAAAAAACTCCAAAATTTTCAGCCACCGTTCTTACGAGCAAGTCCAAAGTTGCGGGACAAGTTCACCAGAAACAGGAGCAACAATCCACCGTTGTGACCACCATCACCAGCACAACTCGCTATGAAGAGCAGCAAAATGGCGATGCGCAATCAACAGAAGAAGCGGAAAAGCCGCGATTTGTGTGCCAGCTCACGAATGTTAGCGTGTCGGAGGGCACACCGTTCACGCTGGATTGTGTGGTGGTGGGCAAACCGGAACCCAAGGTTAGGGGGTTAGGGATTTTTCGTTATATTTTTTATTTTTTTTTATACCCCGGAATTTCCGAACTACGATTTTCAAACAAATGGCAGAATTTCGGTACTAAATTCCAATAAAGAGGAAGTTTGGACCCAGAATTTCAAATACCAGAATCCATGTAAAATAAATCCAAAAACAGTATCAGAAATCCATATACCAGAACACGGGACTAGAGTTTCGACTACCAGTGCACTGGACCAGAATTCTAAATACTAGATCCTAGATATCAGTATAGAGCTCCGACACCAAATTCCAAATACCAGAATTTCGAACCATATCCATATACTAGAACTCTGGTACCAAAATTCCCATGCCAGAAACCCTGTAATCAGAATTCTAATAAGAGACCCGATACCAGATTTCAAAATATCAGAATCCCTGTATCAGAATTTCAAATACCATTTACGAGAATTCCATACTTAAAATTATTAATTATTCCAATTCTGCCAGTTAAAATCAGCTTTATAAGAATTATTGTTTTTATAAATCCAGATCATTTGGTACCGGGAGGAGCAAACATTGCGCGAGTCTGACCGCGTGCGACTTGCATTCCGCGGCGACCATTGCACGTTGACCTGCAGCGATGCACGCGGAGAGGATGCCGGACTGTACAAAGTGAGTGAGGGATTGGAATTTTTCACATTTTTTAAAATATTTTCTTTTATAAATAAATTGTATTAAAATAATTTGTCAATTTTTATAAAGGTGTTGGCCGTCAATAAGCACGGCGAAACAATGAACTTCTGCCGTGTCTGCATTGTGCCGCCTTCTCCAAAACGTGCCAAAGTTCCACCGCCAACGCCGCCAAAGCCTGCCACGCCAATATTGTAAATTAAAAATGGCACCGCAAAATTTCGTTTGTTGTGATATTTTTTTTAAATTTTCGCTATAAAATAATTTTCTCCAAAGTGTTTTCGGGCTTCCGGGCAATCAAGACCATACTATTATAAGCTCGTGTGGTCAAAGATACCACATGGTTTTTTAAAAAATTTTCACAACCATGATTTTTCAAAAAAATTTCCTAATTAAAAATGAAGTTGGCACTTTGCATGATGCATTGAGGCGCCACGGTGGTTAAAATGACGTTTGGCTGCTCGAAAGCTTTCTCTCACTGACGAAAGTTTCCGTGTGACGAGTTTTATTCCAAAAAATTCACTAACCACTGACGAAAATTCTTGTTCAATTGCCAAAAAATCTAGCTATCTTTAAAAATTATAAAACCTATCATTTTTTTAACTTTATTTATTTTATTTTTTTCTCCATAGAGCTCGTCGTGTCTCCATTCCGGATGTGATTGTGCAGCCAGAACCCATACCGGAAGACCTGCAAGCTCCGACCATTGACCCCCAACTTTGCAGCCAATTGGTCCGTGAAGGACAATCAGTTCATTTCCAGGTTTTTTTTTCATTTTTTCGAAAAAGTTATATAAATTTTAATTTCATTTTTTAGGTCCAAATCCGTGGTGTACCGGAGCCTGAAGTGCGCTGGTTCTTCAACCAAAATCCAATCCAGGCGGGTGATCGACCTGACATGGTCGTTAGCAAGGGCCCTGAACAATGGGTGCACTCCATGAGCATACCAAAGTGAGAAAATTATTTTTTAAATTTTGCTCGGTATAAAAAGATGAATTTTTATATCATAAAAATGAAAAATATATCCAAATTGTTTGAAAACCCAACCCATGATCAACGGCCAATTATCAGATAAAATTAATTTTGATCCTTAACTCTGGACCAAAAAATTTCTTTTCTTTTGTTCTTAAATTGCATAATCGGCCAAAATAATATTCATTCAAAATAATATTAAAATTGCATATTTCCTAAATTAATATTGATCTGAAAATAAAAAATAAATTAAATAAACCTACATAAAATTTTTGATCTTTTTATATATTTACGAAATTGCAGTAATTGGAGTTGAAGTCCTTTTTTATTTTTTCGATTTTGTGTAAAATGCATTTTTCATTACCGTGCGTTTGTGATTTGGAGTTGTTTTTTTTTAAATTAAATTTGGAAAAAATCGCTTGAAGAATTATATATTCTATAAACAAAATTCAAAATTCAAAAATTTTTTCACATGCATTTTAGTAGAAAGTGAAAATGTGTGTTTTTATAACTAATCAAATGGGTCTTTTGCTACAAAAATTAATACCTTTTACATTAAAATTAAAGTGTGACCCTGGAACATGCTGGCCAATACGCAGTGGAGGCCAAGAATGAGGCGGGCGAGCTGCGGTCCATGGCCACGCTGAATGTACTGCTCGGACTCGAGGGTGGTGGTACTGCGACAACCACGGAGACCACCACCAGATCAGCTACCACCGCAACAACCAGTCCAACGAGTGGAATTGACATGATGACCACGGGTGGCTTCGACTCGCCCATGGCACAGATCATGATGGCACAACACCAGGTCAATTTTCTTCATAGTATATACATTGTAGCTATATCGCATCATTGAACCAAGCATTTGCCAAACATGTAGGTCAAATGGTTTGAAACCTAAAAGCAACTGTCCAAACCGTTTTCTTGGGGAGTCTACGACATGTTCTGAAAGTTTCAAAATATTTTGTTCTTCCGACATGATCAAAACATCAAATGTATGTTTTTATCTATGTTTTGATGTTCAGATGATGTTTTGACCATGTTCGAATGAACAAAAATTTTTTGTAACTTCGGAATGTGTTGTAGATCACTCAAGAAAACGGTTTGGAGAGTTAGTTTTTGGTTTCAACATGTTTTGCAATGTTCGGCTCACCGATGCCATATCGGCTAAAATGCGATATCGGCTACAACATTAACTAATAGAGAAGCGGATAAGGGGCGTCCGAAGCTGCGCAGTTGAAATTTGAGGTGAAAAAATTTTTCATGTTTGGAAATAAACTATTGGAATTCCAAAAATTCGAACTCTACAAAATAAACCGCGAAATTTCTTGCAATTCTTGTGGAAATTTTCTTGCACAGGATGGGGGTTGGGACAGGATGAGGATCCTCGCAGCGACGGGGACGGGACAGATTTTAGCAGGATCCCCGCGGGGACAATAATTTTCCTAAATCCTTTTACCAGCAAAATTTTACGGGAAAATCTTTTCCAATGAAGTTCATCTACATTTGAATGATTAAAGGATTTTTTAGAGTGCCAGAAATTTGATAATTAATGTCCTTGTTAAAATTAATCACCTTTTACTTAATCTAGTTTTATAAGGAAGATTTTTTGTAGGTACCGGCGGCTCGGATAGGGTTCGACAGAGAAAATTACGGGATTTTGGATAGAAAATATTTATGGATTTGACATGAAAAAATGGCCTTTTGAACCGTAAAAAATTTTAATTTGGTCATTTTATAGAATTTATTTTTTCATTTTTTAGCAACCCTACCATCATGGTCCGTCCCCATATGCCGCCAACTTTGTGGGCCAACACCAAAACTTTTTTGCGGAACACCAACAGACCGCGATCACTGATCGGATGGTGGATCAACGATGTTGGAGCCAGCAGTCGGGCCCCTCCCCGCAGGGCATCGTCTACACGGTCAGCCGATCGGAACGCGCGGAATCCCGGCCCAGCAGTGAGCTGGGCGACCCAGGTTGGCCGATTTATGCAAAATGAGTGGTTCGACATTCGGGGACCAATGAATCAGTTGATAGAAAATAGAGCAAAAAATAAGCTATGAAATAAGATTAAGCCCCTTCAAAGTGCTCCATATCGTGAAAAAGTCATGGCCATAATACTGTGTTTTTGGCCACATAATTTTTGTAGTGGGCCAAATTGAATGGACCAAAGCGAATTTTACATTAATCCTTTTCTCTATCTTTGATAATAAATTACTAGACTTACTTCCAAAAAAATAGTACATACACTTGAATTGGCACAGTTGCGCTCTTTTCAAATCTTTTGAAATTTTGCAGATAGGTATGCGCAGATTTATTTTATTTTTTGAAAATTTGTATGAAAATTAATTTAGATAGTTTAGGAATTAGGAGATCTTTTAACTGAAGCGAATATGGATTGGATAACGAATTTTTTGATCATTGATCGGATGCATATGAACCTGTCGATTACTGTATCTTATGTATTGATTGTATTACTATTTTATTCTGTGGAATCGATAAAAAAAAGAAATAGATCAAAATTGATATATCCTGTTATTCAAATTAAAATTCTTAGGAAATTTTTCAGGCTACAGCAGTTTGGCCAATGCCCCCGAGTTCATCCGACCATTCCAATCCGAAGTGACCATAAACGAGGGCGAAACTGCGGAAGTGGACTGTCTGATGATCGGAAATCCCCGACCCAAAGTTCAATGGTTCTTCAATGATTCGCCTCTGAGATCGACACCGAATTTTGTCGAGGTAAATGTTGAACAATTCAAATTAAAAAATTTCTGTCAAAAAACTAGTTTACACTCATGAAAATTATTTCCTCTTTTTTGTACTTACAAAATCGGGATGTCGGTGTAAAGCTATTGAAAAAACAATCCAATCCTAATCGCCTAAAAAATATTTAAAAAAAGTTTTTTACATTATTTCAATCATCGGCTAATTTTTTTTCGCAAATTTGGGGATTTTAATTAGTATCCATTTTTAGAGGGGGGGGATCTAGTACCTATTTTCTTATAATTTATCTAAAAATATTTTTCAATTTTTTAGCGAAAAAATCAGGTAATAGGTACTAAATTAATTTTCAACAGGACATTAGATTTTGTCCCTGTTTTTCGTATTGCTAAATAATATTAATGCGAAAGAAATTAATTTGCGCACATCTTAAATTAGCTAAAATAAATCTAAAATTTCATTTTTTAGTTCTCGAACATCGGCGACACCTACACCATAAAATTCCCGGGTGCCCGGCTGGAATGTGCCGGTTTCTACCGTCTTGTTGCGGACAATGTCCGAGGTCGTGCCGAGTCGCGCACCCTGGTCCATGTGCGGCCCAAGTCGATGATACCAAAGCCGGCAGTGCAGCGGCGCTCGCTGGGCGGCACAACGGCGGATCGCGGAGTGCAGGCACTGTTGCGCATGCAACGCGAGCGACAATTGGTGAAATTTTCAAGGATTTTTAAGATGATAGGATGTTAGGAAAAAAGGCCCAAGACCAATCTGGCCGAAAACTTTTTTTGAAACTTGTTAGGCCAAAAGTATAAAAAGCAAAGTTGTGCAGAATTTTATGCTTTATCTTCTATATTTTTTCTCGAAATTCGGCCAAAAATTTCGAAATTTTCCTAAAATACCGAAAAATAGGGTTTTTCACTAAAATTTCGAACTTTTTGGCCGAATTTCGGAAGATTAAAAATACCAGAAAATATGATATGAGCATCTCAGTTTTTGTACTTTTGGCCAAGCAAGTTTCAAAAAAAATATTCGACCAGACGGGTCTTATTGGGCCTTTCTTCCTAACGCCCTTACTTTTTTCCTAACATCCTAGCACCATTTTTAATAGGGTTGATATGCAAATTTGCAGCCCTAGAATTTTACTTGAAAATCATTCAAAAAATATTTTTTTGAATATTTATAATTTAATGCCTATCATGTAGATTTTGCATTTTAAGGATATATTGAATTAATTTTTTTTTAATTTTAAAGAAACAGTGCGCCTGAAGCTTTTCCAAATTAGATTTTTTATAAAAATTACAGCCTTTTCTTCCCAAGCTCATGAAAAAATTTTCCGTTGTGAGGTAGGGGGAAATTGTCTCCCTTTATAACGCCGTTATTCCGTGTGACATATAGAAAAAAATAATTCTAATCCTTCAATTTTTTTCGTAAATTAGTAGAAAAGTGTTAATATTTAAGTGGCTATTATCAATTGGATTTTTATCATTATACATATATTTAGGCCCAACAACAAAAACGGGCCTTCAGCACACCACCTAGAAGACCGAGTCTAGTAGGGCCCGCAACTCAGAGCAGTACAACTTCCGCGTACAGCCCTTATTACCAACAACAACAATTCTCACAACCAGCAGATTTTACTACAATGGCCCTTTCCACTTATGATCAGCAACCAACATGGGCGGAACAAGCACCACAGGTACATATGTAATACATACGGGGAATTTATAAAAATTAAAAAAAAATTCTTATGTTTTTAATACAAGAAATCCGAATACCAATGACTGTGTTTTCGGGGAAAATGCCAGATTTTTTTATTTAATTAGTTATCCTATTTTCATTTTTAAATTGATATTCAATTTAAAAAAAAAATCAAAAGTTGGATTTGTTTATTATATGAAATTTGATATAAATTTTTTATTCTTTCCGACACAGAAATCGAACAATTGAATTGGTGTAGAGGTTGCATACTTTTCATTTAATTCCTTCTAATATGACCCTTTTCGATAGGAAAATAGAAAAATTTTTGGTTGTGAGTTAATCTAATTAATTTTTCCCTGTCACCTCGACAGTTTTCCTATAAAAATGGTTCATTAGATGGCGAGAGATGGTTTATTATTTGCACATTTGGTATGGATGGGATCAAATGGAATCAATTTGAGCCTAAAATCCTTTTTAGACCATTTTATTCATTAATTACACTTCGCAAAAATTTTTACTGAATTAAAAATGCCATTTTAGACCATATATTATCCCTGGTTATATCCCATAGGCATTTTTTTGAAGTTGCCCCACAATTTTTCTGCAACAGATTGTGCCCGCAACCAGCCGCTGCAACCAGTTGCAACAACTCATGACGGACACCCAACAGATCCGGCACCGTACGCCCCCGCAACCCAAGGGCACCCCACCGCACTTCCTGCAGACCCTGGTGTCCGTTGTGGTTGCGGAAGGGCATCCGGCCAAGTTTGAGGCCATTGTGACGGGTAAGTGTGTAGGCAATTAATTCTTATTCTCGGTCCTAGGACTTTACATGGAAAAATTGGCCAATCGAAACCACATTTTTTCAAACATCTAAACCATAAGTTTAAGAGGAAATTTATGCAATAAATTCAAGAAAAAAATTTATGCAGATTCTTTTGGCATAATTTTTTTATCGATTTCCAAAAACGGCAATTTGTTCTTCAAAAATTTTTATAAATCGAGTCTATAGATTCAATAAGGAACCGGGAAAACTAAAGAAAATTAACTCAAAAATAATCATTTTTAAAAAGGACCAAAAATCTAAAATAATTACTTGATCTAAAACAGTTTTAAATATTTTGCGTAAATAACGACTTATGGCATTATGTATTATCAGGCCGAATATTGTCGATATTTATTGTCGATTAGAGTAAAGGCCAAAAGAAAATAAAAATTGACTGGATTTTATAACCTTAATTCAACTGAATTAGAAAAAAACAACAATCTTAATTATTAGCTTTTTTAAAGCGCAACCTTATAAAATTTGATTTAAAAAATAATTTTAATATAAATTTAGGCACTCCGGAACCCCGGGTGGACTGGTCCAAGGACGGGCAGCCCCTGGTGGAGGGTGCCAACCTTCAGTACGGCTCCCGAGACGGTCATGCCTTCCTGGTGGTGGGCCAAGCCGGGCAGGCCGAGGTCGGCAGGTACTGCTGCAGTGCCGAGAACCAGTTCGGCATGGCCAGCTCCAGTGCCCAGCTCGTCCTTCGACGTAGGAAATTTTTTCAAGAATTTTTTTTCGACCCCCACCGAAACTGACATGAACCCGATTCGGATGGAATTTAAGTTACAGAAAATCAAACATTTAATAAAATATATTTTAGATTTTTATTCGGAATTGGCCGATGCTTATGATTATCTTGGCCATAACTTTTTTCTCAACCAATCGAATGAGCCTAGACTTATTTTAATTAATTTAATGCTCTATCTTTTGACACAAAACTCGTTTCTCTAGATTCCGTTTGATCGAGTTATAGGTCATGGTGCCCAAATGAGCCGGCAACCATATGACCCCACCATCAGAAAAGCATTAAAATTTTTCATTTTTTAATTTAATTGATTGATTTTTCGCTAAAAATTCAAGTAAACACATAAAAAAATAGTTTTTTTAAGCCAAGACCATTGCGCCCGACTTTGTGTCCCGTCTGATCAGCGAAGAGGTGGAGGAGGGGGCACCCCTGAAATGGACGGTGCGAATCAGCGGAGAGCCCATGCCGGATGTGAGTTGGCTGCGCGACGGAAAGCCCATCAAAGATGGACAGGAGGGGGTCCGACTGGTCCAGGTTTGCGAAAATTGATTTTATAAAAATATTTTGCATAAAAAATTATTTTTTTCACTTTATAGTTCGAAATTCCATTTTTTCAGCATGACGATGACCCGTCCATGCACACACTGCTGATCGGCGCGGTGATGACCGCGGATGCCGGACAGTTCACTTGCGTGCTCAGCAACGCGGCAGGCGAAGCGCGCAGCACTGCGGACCTGGTTGTGCGGAGAAAGGGCACCGCACCGGGCAAGGTACAATAACACTTACATGTTAGAAGAATGCATTAGGTATAACAGGTAAGAGTTAGCTATTACCTAGGTATAATTTTTGCTATTGTAATTAGCTATACCATGCATTTTTCTTGTTGAATCTTATTTTCTGGGAACATTTTTAGGATGTATACGGTATTAGTAGGATGTTGTAGGGTTTTATGTAAAATATGATACAATATATATATATATGTCTATGAAATTTTAGAGTATGAATCTTGCTATATCTCTAGGAAACAAGTACTTCTCCTTCTCCTAAATTTGATAAGTGGTATTTATTATCTGGCGGAAAATTCGATTTTCTCCAAGATTTCAATTCTTATCCAAGGATTTTCCGGTGTAATTTTACTACACTTAGAAAGACTTTATTATCAATAGGTTTCAATCAATTTATATAAGGTTCCAAAAATGGAAATAATAAATATATAGGAAGGAATCGATCGGCATCTTATGGACAATCGGACGGTGCCGATGTTGTTTGGGAAAATGTAACTGGAATAGAAGTGTAAATCATGTTTGATGCTAATTGAATGGTAGGTAGCTATGATATATTAGTGTTAGAATACTATGATCAAATAAATTTTTTTCTCCAATTTTCCACAGTATGTCCATGTGGCCAAGGTGAGCCAGGAGCGCCAGTTGCGCGGTGAAGAAATTGCCCAATGTGAAACTGTGGTTGTGAAAGGACCCCAGCCATCGGAATTGTCCGTCGATGTTGTAGAGGAAGAAGAAGAGGACGACAAAACCATTGAGGGCGGTGCATCGACGGCTCTATAACTCTATAACTATATAACTAACTACAGTATCTTGTATAACTACCGTATCTTGGCACAATGACGTTTACTATACATCAATGATTAATTGTCTTGGCATGATTGAAGTAGTAGCTTTACAACATACAATCGGTTTTTGATATAGCATCATGCATATAAACAACTTGCTACAATGATATGATCCATGTACTATACACAGTGGTATTATCTTGTCTTTGTACGGTAACCCGTTTAAAAAAACTATATTTTAAAGCGAAATTAT
The DNA here is from genome assembly GCA_001026735.1 of Rotylenchulus reniformis. NCBI lineage: Eukaryota > Metazoa > Nematoda > Chromadorea > Rhabditida > Hoplolaimidae > Rotylenchulus > Rotylenchulus reniformis. The sequence continues at coordinate 36,774 of LDKF01000057.1, read as the reverse complement.
TTAATTATTTTCCTGTGGCATTTTAAAGACGGATAAAGACACTATGTCCAAATCCAACTCAAAAATTTCGCTTCAAGATATAGATTTTTTTGAATCATACTGTTTTCTGAAAAGATTTTTTATGGCGATGAGTGTATAATCATTTACAATAAAAATTATTATATAAAATTTTCTATTTGATTTAAATATTCTCAATATCGAATGAATTTTTCATCGAAATTATTATTTTTTATTTCTAATATTTTTACAACAAATGTACTCTGAAAAAATATAATGAAAGGACAAAAAGTGGAGGGAGTCGACCAATAGGATTATTTTATTTTTGCAAGCTTATCATTTAATATAATAATATATATTTTATATATTCACAAATATTTTAGCGTTTTTTTTATAATTGTCTATTATGGCGATTTTTTAGTAATGACATAGCACCGTCTATATCAGTAATGTACCTTAATAGGTATATCTTGATACAATACTCGGAATACCAGACCAAACTACAATAATCGTAATACCATAGCTTAATTGTGAAATCCTACATTTATATACTTTATGGTGTAATACAAATATTTTTATCCATTGTACTAATCATTTTTCGATCAACTCAATTTATTATACTTAAGTATTATATTAGATCACGCATGATGAAAATGTTGTAACAAAAATGATCAAATTCGATACCGTATCAATCTATGTTCTTTGGATAATTAAATAACACTTTGAACTGATATAAAATATTAAAATAATAAAACGGCAATATTATATATTTATTTTTTAGCATTTTCTTCTCCTTCATGCCTTCTTGCTTCTTTGCGTTTTTGGCACATATTTGTTCACATTGGCACCAAGTTGTTTCAGCGTTTCCTGTGGGAAATTATATCGCATAATTATGATTAATAATTAAATTATTTGAATAGAATAATTATTTATTGAAAATCGTTTTTGCCATTTCCATTAAAATCGTATATAAGTAATTTTTTAGTCCTTATGGTTAATCCAAGCAAATGAAATGGTTAAATCAGGTCCAGAGAAAAATTTCCGTCCAAAAATCCTCTAATATTGAGGGCATGGTACTAGGACGTTAAAAAAACTGCCACGAGCTATGGCCTGGCCGAAAACAAAACTTTTCGAACTTTTTGACCAAAAAAAGTTTTCGGCCAGCTCGTGGCGGGTTTTTAAAGAAGCCCTAGATTATTTAAAAATTAATGATTTACTTATTGAATTCATTTTAGTTGTTGAATGCGTTTTTACACCTCCCAAATCTTTAAAATCTATTTTATTCCAATGACATATACCTGGAATTTCTTCATCCAATCGGCCACATGTGGGTCAATGCGTCTCCATGTGTTTATTGCGTCATTGATGGCCGCCTCCGCTTTCTGCGTCATCTGACGCAGTTCAGCCTCATCCGGGGACGGCACCAATGGTTGGGCCAAATCACCAGCAAGTTGGGACTGTAAAGAATTATTTTTTTGTAAATTTTTATCCCGAATTTCCATTAAATTTTTACGGGTTCCTAATATATTTTGAGATCTTTCCTTATCATTTATTCTACATTTTTTTCACATTTTGCACATATTTGACTTTTCTTAAATTATTATATTCGATTGCCAAATGAAATTAAAACAATATTATTGATGAGAAAAAAAATTAAATGATAACCATTGGTATGGCAAGAAATTTTTGAATATTTCATATTTTACTTATATTTTTTTTCGTTCATTTTTTTTAATTTTTTGTAGTTTTTCGGACAAACCTCAGAGCCCTGAATATTTTTTTTTTGATTTTTTCCCCAATTATTTACAATTTTCTAAAATTGCTACCCGAAATAATGGCAATGGTTCCGGCGGTGGCGGTTCCGGCGTCCCCAGCAATTGGGCATCCAATTCGGCCATTTTGCGCCTCCACTCCTCCTCCATCCGAGACCGTTGTCTGGCCAATTCGGCCTAAAAAAATTTAAAAAATTTCTGGAGTTGTTTCCTCGTGAATCAGCTTTTCTGGGAATTAGTTGTTACAAAAATAATTTCTATTTTCAAATAGTTTTTTAATGAAATAATTATGCAAGCTTCTAAATTAATGTATGATCATCTATGAGCTTCCCCGTCCCTTTTGGGCTGAAAGGTGATTTTTTAATGAGTTCAAGGGGACAGAATTTAGAAACCGAATCTGGCGTCAATTTTGAATTTTCATAAAATTGAAAATTCAAATTTTAATGGAAACTCGAAAGTGAAAAGGCAAAAAAAAGTTGTTAAAATTCATCTATTTTCCTTTTTTAATGCTGACCTAGCAAAACTTCAAAAAAATTTTTTTTTGGGTTGATGGGCCAAAGTAGCCAGTTTTTAACATTTTAGCATCTCGGAAAACTACTTTAGAATTTTTATTTGAATAAATTTTTGAAAAAGTCCAATTTTACGAAATATATTATAAAATGCAATCATAGGAATTTTTAAAATATTTTATCATTTTCCCCCACCTCCTTTGCTTCCTGTTCCTTCTTGCGTTTTGCGTTCTCCATTTCGGCCAACCTACGTTGGTATTCCGCTTCCATGGCAGCAAATTGGGCCTGTTTCTGATTGTCTAAAAAATAATAAAATTGGAAAAAATAAATTTTTTAAATATTTTAACTTTTTTCTTCCTCCTCTTTCCTCAGTTTCTCCTTTTCCAATTCCTCCATTTTTCGTCTATAAGCTGCCTCCATTTCGGCAAGTTGTCGGGCAGGGCCTAAAATTTTTCAATTTTTTTTTTGCATTTTCATTAAATTTTATGGGGGAGTTAGGTAGGATATGACTGGAAAAAACTAGTTTTTTAAATATTTTTGGCCAATTTTTCGGAGGCCTTGTTTCTCATTTATCTATTAAATAATAATAAAAAGGATTTTAATAAAGTTATTTTTTAATTCACTTTGTTCCTCTTCCTCCTGCTGCTGTTTTCGCTGTTTTTCCTTTTCCATTTCCGCCATTTTTCGTCTGTATTCCGCCTCCATCGCGGCTAATTGGGCTTGTTGTTGTTTTTCTTTAAAAAAAACAAACAATTATTATATTGAACTTTTTCCTCCCCCAAATATAATCACTCAAAAACTGCTATCATGTTTAGGTTGTATTTTATTTCGAATCGATGACTTAGAATTTCATAATTTCAAAAATTTATTCCCTTAAACAAAGATTTTCGATTTTTTTAAAATATTTTTTGGAACAAATGAATTTTTTCTGAATATTCATTTTATTAATTTTCTAAAGATTAAAATGAATTTACAAGAAAATTTTTGCATTTTTCGCTAAAATTTCGCCAATTTATTGCACATATTTCGTTATACATTTGGCGATTTTTTAACGTTTAAAACGAATCTTATAGAAAAAAAATTAAAAATAATTTTACTTTTTTCTTCCTCCTGTCTTCGCAGTTTTTCCCTTTCCAATTCCTCCATTTTTCGTCTATATGCTGCCTCCATTTCGGCGAGTTGTCGAGCCGCTGGGCTAATAGTTGTGGTAGTCAATTTGTCTAAAAAAATTTGTAAAAAAATTTTTTTGAGAAAATTTTTTACTTTTTTCTTCCTCCTCTTTCCTCAGTTTTTCCTTCTCCAACTCGGCAATTTTTCGTTGAAATTCCGCCTGCATAAGGGCCAATTGGGCCTGGTTTTGCCGGTCTGAAAAAATACAATATTTATTATTAATTTTATTTTGTATCTAATTAATCAATTAATGGATGAAAGCTTTGAAAATTTCATAATTAAAATTTTTTATTTTGACATAATTCTATGTAGTAGCCAGATGCCCGATCTCTCGTATTTCTCTGCCTTCTTTTCCTCTTACTTTCCATATGCTATTTCGCTGATGCTCTACTCGTTCACTTCACATTCTCTTAAATCCATGATAATAGAATTTTTTGCTATCAAAAAATTCTTTTGCTATCAAAAAAATTTTCCTCTGTAATTCCTACATTATTTTATCGAATTTTTCGATTTTTTTTATATTTTTACTTTTCTCTTCCTCCTCTTTCTTCTGTTTTTCCTTCTCCAACTCCACCATTTTTCGCTGATATTCCGCTTTCATAGCAGCCAATTGGGCTTGGTTTTGCCTATCTAAATTTTCAATTTTTCAAGAAATTTTGTGAAATATTTTTACTCTTTTCCTCCTCCAGTTTTCGCCGTTTTTCTTCCTCAATTTTCGCCATTTTCCGTTGAAATTCGGCCTCCATCATAGCAATTTGGGCTTGTTTTTGCTCATCTGAAAAATACATTAAGATATAAAAATCGAATCTTTCAAATAATCTAATTTTTGAAGGAAATATCCCGGATTATCTTATGAAAAGTTATTTATTATTTTATTTTTTATTTCTTAATTTTATGAAAATTTTTTAAGCCATCTTTAATTTTTTTTTTATTAATTCTTTGCAAAAATATCTCATTTTTGTATTAATTTTTTATTATTTTTTTCAATTTTTTTTTACTTTTCCTTGCTTCTTCTTCCTGCTTCTCCTTGCGCCTTTTTTCCGCTTCCAATTCGTCCATTTTTTGCTGCAATGCCTGCATGTTCTTCTGCCTCTGGCGTTCCAATTCCGCTTTCCTGCATTGTAAATAAAATTTATTTTATAATTTTATTTTTTATATTTTATAAAAGGCTCTCTAAATCCTCGGAAATTTCAGTAGAATCGGTCAGAAATAATTTTTATAAGAATCAAGCTCGATTACATGTTCAGAAGCTATTTTAAAATTATGCATTTTTAATTTTTTTAAATAATGTTTTTCATTTTTTTAATCCTCAAATTGGTGGTATTTCAGTTTATTTTTCGATGTAAAAATAATATAAAAAAATTCTTAAAAACCACTCGCGGGAAATGCCTTTTTTTGATTTCAATGGTGTGAATCTTTAAAAACGAAATCCATAACATATTTGTTTAATGCTAATAAAATTTAAAAAAATGCAAAAAAACTCGAAAAATTTTTAAAAATTTGGCACATATACATGATGTATGTTCCAAATTTTCCCAAAAATAATCATTTTCCTTACTTTGCCTGTTCTTTGGCCCTCCGCTTGGCCTCCTCCATTTCGGCCATTTTTCGCCGAATTTCTGCTTGAAGTTTGGCCTGCGCCTGCAGATTTGCAGTGCTCTGCTCTTCCATCTCCTGGCGCCGTTTTGCTTCCCGCAAATCCGCCATTTTGCGATTCCATTCATCCTGAAAATTTATTTAAATTACCTATTTAAGTTATTTTAGTAGGGATTTATGTATATGAAATTGTATAAAGATAATCTCTCTCTATCTATCTCTATCAGGGATCTACATATAAGCCTACTAATTTTTTTTAAAAATTTTAATGAACCAAAAAAAATCTGTTGAAAATTTCCAACTTTTTCCACCTTAGCAAAGTTGGTCAGATAAATTTTTGAAATTTTTTTGGATGCTTTAAATTCTCTAACAGAATGGTGATAAAATGCGATCTATTTTGGTGCCAATTTTCATAGAAATCCCTAGTCTACAACCCGAATTATAAAAGATAAATTTACTAAAATAAAAAAAAAACTTATGTATAACTTTAGAGTCCCAAAAATGAATACTTCCAAGGTCTGCGTTTGCTGTGCCATCAGTGCCGCTTCACGTTGCGCTTGCTCCTTCCTCCGTCGCGCTTCGTCCAACGCGTCCAATTTACGCAGATATTCAGATTGCAATGCCTGGGGAAAAATTTTATATAAAAATTGACCCAAATCAATTTGGTTTAGAAAATTCATAGGGTACCTGTAAACTTTTTTATAGAAAAAAAATTTACCCTAAACATGGCATCATTTCGCCCCTGGATCGCGGCACGTGCCGCTTCCTCCTCCATCCGCTGTTTGGCCCTATCCAACTCCGCAAATTTCCGCCTCCATTCCTGCTCCAATTCTGATGCCTCGGCGTCCTTTTTCAGCTTCTAAAAATAATTTATTTACTTTTTTTCATTAGAATTCTAGCCTACTCATTGGGGCCCAAAAGATGTATGATAGATTGGGGCCTGATTAGTAAGGGACTAAAAATGACTAAAAAAATAAAATCCTAAGACTTTAGGGCAAAAATTTCCATTCTAAAAAACACTAAATATCGCATAAATTTAGAGCTTTGAAGCCTTTTTAAATAAAATACTTGTTTAGATAAATGTCAATTTTAGAGATTTTTATTTTCTTTTTCCTAAAATATTTTTAGTATAAAATGTTGTTTTTTAATTTCTTAAAAAGTATTGAAACTAGTGATGCATTTAGAATAATTTATATCCCTGAAAAAGAGAGTCCTTCTAATCAAACAGATATCATTACTTCAGCTTGTTTTTCCTGGAACTGCTGGACTGTGGGGCTTATTGTCGATGGAATGGCAATGTCGGGTGCCAATTTTGGTGGTTCATTCTTGCGAATTTCTAGCACCGAACTAATTGGTACAAATGATGATGTAGTTGTACTGCTGGCTATGGTACTCGGTGAAGTAGAGGTAATCGGTGTCGTAACCACGGTAGATGGACCTATAGAGGGTGTAAGTGCCAAAGTATTACTTGGTGTGGTGGCTACTGTAGTTGCACTTGGTATGGTGGCCACGGTATGAGTACTTGTAGTTGTTGTTGTTGTGATTATGGCGGGTATACTGCCAGTAGTGGTGGTACTTGGTAAAGTAGGAGTAAAGATTGTAGAAGTACTGCTCGGTCTAGTGAACGGGGTAATTTTTAGGGAAGTAGTCGTTGTTATAGGTCTAGGAGTAAAAGGCGTAGTTGATGTACTAGTCGGTATAGTGACTACAGTAGATGTAATATTTGGTATGGTGGCCACGGTAGATGTAGCGCTTGGTGAGCTGACTACTTTACGTTCCGTTGTGGCGATACCCAAAGTAGGATTTGTGATTGTGGAAGTACTGCTTGATAAACTAGACGGTGTGCTCTTTAAGGTAGTAGTCATTTCGATAGGTATTGGTTTCACAGTAATTGTTGCTGTCATAGGTGTAATAGTTGCAGAAATTAATGTACTATTAGTAGTCTTTGATACAATTATCGAAGAAAAGGGTACGGTAAGAGTGGAGCTAATTATTGAAGTCCCACGTATAGGAAGTTTATTCAGCATTGGAACCTTTTCTGGGGCTACAGTAGTAATGTTTGGAGTTCCACTTGTTGCAGATACAGTACTCATGGTAGATGGTAGAATGATGGTCTTTATTGGTGTTACTGTAGCAGTTGTTGGCTCCGTGCTTGCAGCTACGGTAGAGGTGACCATTGTGGGAGAAGGAGATGTTGTACTTCTTGGTGAGCTGACTACGGTAGCTGTAGTTACCGTAGTAGCAATATTTTTTGATGCTGTATTCCTCGCAGGTGCAATCGTTTCAGCCTGTACCGTACTACTCGTTGTTGTAGCGGTTGTTACAGACTTTACCGTAGTTACCGTAGTAGTCTCTGGCGTTCGAATTATTGCAAGAGGTACTGCAGAGCTAACTATAATTGGCCCCATCGTAGATGCCAATGTAGTTTTGGGTACGGTTGGTGCGGGAGTAGTAGTCTCTGACATTCTATTGATGAGAGATGGTATACTATTTACAGTAAGCTTAACAGTAACACTGGGTACGGTAGTCGTGCTAACGGTTGTTGGAGTAGTAGTTATGGTCCTGCTAGTGGTTGTTCTGACAGGAGTGGTCATAGATGTTGTTGGCATTGAAGGTGTTGTCACTTTACCGGCGGTCGTATTTGTTGAAGGAATGGATGTTGTTGTAATTGTAGGGGTTGTAGATGCGTCTGAAAGTTTGGAATTCATATTACCTAAAGTCCTATCTTTTTTTTGATGAATCTTATATATCATTGTACTAAAAAATATTTTGGATTTTACTCGTTGTAGTTGCTGGATTCGGCTCATGTTGAGAAGGTGGTGCAGGAAACGATTGACCTCCTGGTGGTCTTGGTAGTCCATTTATTGGTCCACCTGGAGGGCCAATGTTGGACGGGAAAAACTGAAAATAAAAATGTTTTTCTATTTTTCATTTTTGAATATTTATGGATTGGTGTAAAATTAAAAAAATACAAATAATTCAACCCTCTCGAAGATGTCATCCATATTTGAAGAGGGCGGATGTATGGCATCCTCATCATCATCCTGTTGATGCGCGAAACCCGGAGGCTGGGCCCAAAGTTGAGGTGTCAAAGTTGCGAGAAAAATAACCCAAAATTTGCACAACTTCATTCTACACTAGAGCACTAGAGGTTTGGTTGAGTGAAATCAATGAAAATGAAACAATTATTTTTAAAACAAATTTTTTTCAAAGATTCGACTAGAGGACCCATTCTATGGGTAACTTAGGTTTTTGGGTGTGTCATATTATTAATTATTTTTAGTTTAATCTGGGCATCCAATCAACCGTAGATTTATGAACAAGACGAATAAAAGTCGTAAAAAACGGGAAAATGAAATTTGTCAAAATGAATCGTTTTGGAACCCTAACCTATCCCTACAACCATTATTTCATTTTGGAATTTATTTTGGTAGCCCAATTAGGTTCTCATTTAAAAAACATTATATGATAAACTTTAAATTCGGCAATATATCTAATATTTAATTCGAATTGATTTTTTTTGGGTGCGGGGAGTAAAGAATTTTTATTACCCATTTCGGAGACAATGATTTATTATGGGGAAGAGTTAAATTCGAATTAAGAAAGACGAACATCAATGGACAAAAAAGTCCAAAATTTTATAAATTTAGTGGACTTCGATTATTTTTCCCATTTTTTTATATTCATCACTGTTTTACTATCATTTTAAAATCATTTTTGTTATCCATGATGAATTTGCTATTTTACAGTGTTTTTATTTGATATTATACATAATTTTCAAGAATCGAAAATAGGAAAGGGCAGTAAAATATTACATAAACAGGTTTAGTGAGAAAAAGGGGTAAAGGAACCATTTGTTACCGTGTTCCAAAATGAGTCGATAATAATTATTATTATTACAAAAATATAAATTGTTTGCCTAAAAATAATTCAATACATTGTAACCGAAGTTATAGTCTAAAAAATAAATGCCTATTTATTTATTTTTAATTGATACTATTAAAATAACTGTAAATTGAATTTCCATGGATGAAAGATTTAAAAAATTCTTGAATTCTTTAAGGCATTCTTTAAAATTATCCTATTTATTTTAGACTCATTTTTTCCATGGTTCTAATTATGAATAATGCTATAAGAAGAAAAAATATTTTTCATTTTGGTTACGGAAAAATTGATTTTGAAAAATGATCATCATCTTAATAAATAATAACAATTCCTTAATATAACTATTTAATTAATTATCTAATATGATAATATTTTTTAAGCATAATATGTTCTGTATAATGTTGAAATAAAATAATTTTTAACATTTATTTGAATGGAAAAATTGTGATGCATTTGCCCAATGTCGGCAACCACCGGCAGTCATGGCGTTCCTGGCACTTTTCGCCGTCAATCCTGGCGCAATGCTTGAAAAATTGTTGGGAGCCCAGATAGAAGCTGTCCATGGCTTTTTCTAAATAAATATTTTATCAATTTTTTTAAGAAGCTTTAATTAAAAGAATAAATTAAAAATTTTTAATCATTTAAATTAATTTTTTTAGATATACCTCCAATTATGTCGATGATCCGTGTCGATCCAAATTTGATGAGCAGAACGAGAAAAATCGCTATGAAATTGTAGCGCATAAAAAATTACTTCTAAAACTCTTCATGTATTAATTTTTTAATGCTTCGGTAAAATTGCAAAAATTAAAAATTATTTTTTTCTTTTAACAATCCGAACTTTTAATTAAATAAATAATTAAATAAAATATTAATTCCCAAAAATTAATGCACTTTTAATAACAATTTTATCCATGAATGGGTATAAAAACAAAATAATTATTTGTTGTTTTTTCAGTACAATTAAATTCCAATTTAGAATGCACGAAAAATCCTTTATGAATCCGTTGTTCTGTGTGGGTTGTGCAATGAATAAATAATGGGGATTATTTATTCCGAAATAATTTTTATCGTTTTGTTTGCCTTTTAATCCGATTTTTACTCGCAAAAATTAATGCTCATTATAGTCGATTCCATAGGGACCACAAAAATTAAATCCATAAAATTTTTTATTCAAATAATTTTTAAATTTTTTCCCGAAAAATACATCAAAATAATTATTTTTTTGCTTTATCGTTTAACTTAATTAATTATAATATTATTTTCCTAATTAAATACAAATCCTTCATAAAAATTATTTTTTTAATACGCTTAATTTTTTTTAAAAAACCTTTGTAACCCAATATACAAAATTTTTTGCTTTTAAAATAAATTACTAATACCAGTAACCCCAGAAATTGAAAATTTTAAAATTAATATAGACATTAAATTTTTGTGCAAATACACAAACTTCCGAAAAAAAAATTTTATTTATGCTCAAATGATATTATTTCATCTCCCGGTACAAAAAACAACCAAAATCCATCTTTTGATCATTCATAATTAATTTTTTATTGAATATAGAACAAAAAAATCAATTAAATCTCCATTATAAAGTGCATTTCTACTGATCCCGGGACAAAATTGGAACATTTTTTCTGATGATCTTCATGTTCTACTCATTTATAGACAATGATCACGACCAAAGTCTGCCAAATCTTCCAATATTATATATAATTATCATTCTTTAATATATTAAATCTGCGTTACTATAAATATGCTTTAGAAATTGAATATTAATTATTAAATATCCAATTATTTATAAAATAATAATAGCACTTTTTCAATATCCAATGAATTTTTTCTTTTCAGGCATTAAGCATTTTAAAAAAAATCCAAAAAATTAGATTCCTTAATATATGAAGGATTATTAATTAAAAATAATTTTATGAAAAAGCAATTTTTACAGACAAATCAATAACATAAGATGAAGATTGGCTTTTTATAGAAAAGATTTTTTTGTTGCATTTTGTGAATAAAAATCACACTTTTTATAAAAAAAATTATAAAAAATATAAATATTTAAAACAATAAACATCTGACTCACCGAGCTGAAATTAAAAAAAATCGTCAAAACGGCTTTGAATAAATGGACAAAAAAATAAGGCCAATTATTATTAAACTTTCACCAAGTATTGAATTTAGAATTTAAATTATTTTTTAAATAAATGAAATCCCAACAACAAGTGCAATTGCATAGACGTTGCGCCGTTTGTGCAGGTTATAAAAGTCATAAAAATTAAAATTTAATTTTTTAAAATTCGATTTTTTAATGTCAAATTTCAAATTTATATTTTTATTAATTTATATACATATTAATAAAATTCCGGAATTATGCTTAAGCGAATATTTCTCAAATAAATCCATTTATGGTATTTATTTATGGTATTTTAAGGAATTTATTAGGAAATTTGTTTTTTGATTTTTTTATGTTGAGCTTAAACAACATTTCATTTACATATACATAGTGTTTTATTTCTTTTAAATTTGCAATTTTCACAACTTTCAAACTTTTGAAAAAGTTGCTCCAATAAACTCAAACTATAATTTACTAAGTATATCAAATCCAAATACTTTAAAATTTTTTATTAATAAATATTTTTGTAGGCCCCTTGCCGGACCGCGTGCATGGCCATTACGGTGGGGCAAACGTGTGTCTGTCCTGTGCTGCGTTCTTCCGTCGCTCCGTGTGCAAGGGCAAGACGTACAGATGCGGACGCGCGCGCAAATGCGTATTATTCTTCAAAAGTGAGCAATAGGTTTTTTGGATGGGTTGAAAAATTTGATGAAAAAAATAAAATTCATATGTGATGCGCTAAAAATGACGTTAAACTGATTTTTTTCTGATGTGCTTATCGAGTATTTTTTCACCCACAGAACAATCTTCTTTGGAAATAAAGTGGATAGCAGATTTTTTTGTATAGAAATAAAGTGTCTGAGAATTTATTATTCCTAGGGAAAATCGAGTTTTCCAGAAGAAACCATAAAAATCAAGATAAAATTTTTAAACAACTCCGAAAAAATACAAATTAATTCAAAGATAATTTTATACATTATTTTGAAATGTAGGATAGTTAAACCTAAATAGATAGGTATACTCCTTAAAATAAGGTGCCCCTAATTTATTAGAAACTACTTTATTTAGAAGTGCCCCTTTTTTCAATGCTACTAACGGGGACCCCTTATTTTAGAAGACCCCTTATTTTAAAGGAAATACGGTACTTAATAAGTATCTGTAGTACCTAATATAGTATATATAGTATAAGATTGTAATATCTAATAGATGTTGTATAGTAAATGTAATAAATATAATAAATGAATAAAAAAAATTTATAAACATAATATGAATTTTACATATACAGTATAATTGCATAAATATTTAAAATATTTTTTAGTGAAAAATGAATGTTTTCAGATTCAGTCCGCAATGCCTGTCGTTCATGCCGAATGGAGAAATGTTATGAAGTTGGAATGCTTGATAAATGTAATAAATTGAGTAAAAATAAATAAATAAAATTTTTATAGAATTATTAACTTAAAATTTAATGACTGGATGAACTAAAAAATCAAAAATTAATATTATTCGAATAATATACAAAAATCCACAGAAATTGAAAAAATTTTGATAAAAATAATTTAAAATTTAAGTGGTGCCCTCGAGTCGAATTCGCAAAATGCGTCAAAAAATGGCGCAAAATTCGCAATTGTTGGATATATTGTTGAAGACCGAGGAAAAATTCAGTCGAGTTTTCAACGCAGTTATTGACTTTCCCGAAAAAATTGGCGACCAAATTTATGCCATGAACAGCTTCGGAGAGCTGATTAGTGCGGCCAAAAAGTGGGATTTACTCGGAGCGATGGCGGAGGAAAAGGTGAAAGATAAAAGGCAAAATTTGGCCCTTTTTAAAGTTTAAATTCTACATAACTGCACTTTTATAATTTTGGCCCAATATGCTTAAAAATTTTCGATACTTTATAACAAACCAGGTCTTTATGGTTGGAATGTTTTTAATTCTTTTTTTGAAAAATTTAACAAATCGAAATTTTCTAGCGTAAAATGTATTGATATTTTTCGATTAAATTTTTTTGCAAATTTATTTTGGTATTTTCTAAGAACCTTTTTAATAGTTGACCATTTTTTGTTATTCAAAAGATAACTAAAAATGAAAATTTTCCAATTATTTCAAACAATAATACACTACAGTAATTCGGATAATCAGGTTTTGAAGTTTTTTCCATAAAATTTTGGTAAAATATTTACCAAATTTTGTTTACATTTTTTGGTGAAAAAATTATTTTTTACTCCCCATTCTTCAGCCACTAGAACGGCGTTTATGCTTGGAGGATCTTGACGACATGAATCTGGGCGAACGCTTCCTCAGACGCTCCAGTGACAAGCCATGGAAAGTGCCGGATCTGACCAGGCACGTGGTGCTGTTTGTGGAGTTGGCCAAGACAATGCCCGTGTTTGGCCAACTCGAGGAACGGGATCAGGTATTGATTATTTATCGATTGATCAATCAATTTTGTCGCAATTCGATGGATAAGCTTTAATTATTGTTATGTTTATTATACTTTTTTAATTTTAAAATTATAAGATAAAATAAATATAATATATGCCCGAGCATGCATTTCTGATCCCGTGTCAAAAAATCACTTATAGAACATTTTTTTGTATTTTTGAATTTTTGACGTGATCTAATCTTTATCAAGTATGATGCTATTTCGAATTTTGTTGTTTTTTTTGAAAAAAATTGAACTATTTTCTTTATTTTGAAGGTTCTTTCGGATTTAAAAATGATCATTTGTTCAGAAAAAATGCCTAAAATTCCCAAATTTCTCCGAGTAGCCTTTTGTAAAAAAGGCACCTCTATAATAAGGGGGGAACTCCCTTATTTTATTTCAAACTCTTCTAAAGGAAGTTTGAAATAAAATAAGGGGCAACTTATTGTAGAGGAAATACGATATTTGTGTCTTTAGTTGCTGTTGCTAAGCTATGTTTGTGTGCCGGTGACCCGCTTCTGTTACCATTACTATTGCGCCCAACATCATGACGAGCTGGTGACACTGCCCGACGACATGCCGAACTTCCAATATTTTGTCAAAAAATACGGGCACGACCCGAGGTAGACTATTATGGTTAGCCCGACACTTGAGAGCCGACATTTGAGTACCCAACACTTAAACTTTAAAATAAATGAAATTTTTATATAGGTTTTAATAGGCTCGAACTCAGGATTTGCACATCCTTTGAAAGTCGAGATTATTTTCTAGAATGAAAGAGTCGGGTTCGAGGATCCTCAACTGTCGGATTCTCAATATTGCATCACCGAATGTAATAATACACCAAGGTCCGCTGGACAATGGGCACCCAAGAAATATCAGTTCATCAGGATCGGGGCTATAAAATTGAAGGCTCCGTTGGCATGGTGTTAACCAGTTACAAAAAAATTTTAGGGGTCAAAACCACTGGAGAAAATTTCGAGATTTTAGAATTTCTTCTTAATTTTTCTGAAATCATATACAAGTTTACCTATTTTTTACTTTTTTCATAATTTTAAAAGGCTAAAATTAATATTTTGGAGATTATTTTATTTTTTTTTGTCAATTTTTTGTCATTTCATAATTCCATATTTTTATCCATATTTAGCCATTTGTGCAACATTTTTATCGCCATACTCGAATTTTAAATTTTCTATCCATATAATTATACATAATACCTTATTACTTATAATTTATCCGATTTAGAGTCAAAAAGATGGCCGAGCAAAATGTGTTGAATTGTGTAAAGCCATTCAAAGATCTGGCGCTGACAAAGCAGGAAATGGTCACGCTACGGGCTGTGATGCTCTCACATACGAGTAAGCTGATAACTATTGCTAAAGAAATCAGATTATAAGTTACGAATATGGCAACTTTTTCAATTTAATGTACTCCATTTTCGAAAACTTAAAGAAATTTATATATTTCTATTTTAAAATTTACGAAATTTTTTAAATTTTTTACACGAGAGTGTTCAAGGGTACTGATATCAAAATTAATCAATTTTATCATATCATCAGCTGTTGAGAATTTAAGAATAGTGGACATCCATTTTTATTTTTTTGGAAAACACCCAATAATTATTGACTCACAACTAAAAAGAATGGAAAAATTTTTTGGAAAGGAATGGATCATAACTCGAATGGAATTTTTAGATTTGAGTGCTATTTAAAGGTTACGGTGGTGAATCATTAAAAAATATCGAAAATAATATCAAACCATATGACTTTTATTTTTTATTAGTACCCACTCTCCCACTATCTAATTTGCAAATATTAATTATTTTTTGCTATTTAATCCTGTCATTGGATAGTTTATTAAGGATATAGCCACCATTCATAATAATACAACGAATTATTCATACTGTAGATACAGTACCTATATTCTATACTCATCAGTACCCACGGGCCTGTCTGTGCATGCGCAACACTTGCTGCACGCCGAAGCTGAGTGCACTTCGCAGTTTTTGCTGCAACAACTGCAGCAACGCATGGGCATGCTTCCTGGAGCGCGTGCATACGCCGAGGCTCTACAGCTAATCCAGGTATAGGTACATACATACTAGGGTAGAAGAGATCTGGATCCCGACCGGGAACCCGATAAATGACCAACCTCGATCCCGAATCCTGAATTTCCAGATCTAAAACCCTTCCGATCTCGAGAAAAAATTTTGAAGAAAAAAGTTTTTTTGCCTATGAAATTGAAAATTTTTAATGTTAATTTTTATTAAATTAAGTTAATTTATAATTTTTTGGCTTAGGCGTTATTTGAATTTTTACTTATAGTAAAATTTTTGCATTTTTGCTCAAATCTCGAAATATTACTTGGGGTTTCGGGATAATCCCGATCCCTATTTTGATATGGGATTTTGGGATTTAAGATCGGTATCGACTCTGGGAAATCCCGATCCCGAAAATTGGTCGGACTAGTAAATACACAAATCAATTGTGATCAAAATTCGTTTAATAGATTAAAATACACGAAAAATAGGAAAATCGGAGGCCTAAAAAGCCTGTGAAATTTTTTAAAATCCAAGGCCTAGAATTTTTTCTGATTTTTTTGAAAACCTGGATCGAATAAAACTTTAGCACTGGGTGACCAAAAGTGCTGGACCGGTCCGGTTCCATGCAAGATTCAACCCCAAATTAACAATTTGCATAATTTCCAGAGGCCAGTCTGAGCATGTAGAAAAATATAGACTTTAATATTATAATTATTATTTTATTAATACTCATACAAATACAACAAAATAAAATAAATAATAAAAAAGCATTATTTTTTTTATTTAGCGTTCCTTCCGGGCAGCCCAAGCGCAATATGAACTGGTCCTCTACCTGGAACTGTTTCATGAGGACCCAGTCAAGGTGCCGGCTCCAAAAATATTAGAACAAGTTGGCACTTTGGAGGGCTGATCGGATTTTTCATAAATAGTTTTTAGGAAAATATTATGATTATTCAAAGGATTTCGAATATTAATATGAACAACTTTTATTTATCAAAAACTGAAATTGTCATTTATTTTTGAACAATTATTCTCAAACAAATTTTTTTTATTCCTTTGTTTTTGTCTAATAAATTGGCCCAAAGCAGATTTTGACATTTAAATTTTTTATAGGCAGGAAATTGGTCATAAAACTATTAAATTTAATATTGACATCTATTTAATTATATTTATTATCTTCACTCAATTTATATTTATTTCAAATATTAAATGGATGACCACTTGCACATCGGATTCTCTAACTTGTTATTTTTAATGTTTCGAAATTTGAAAAAAAAAGTTCGAAATTTTTGCGAAAACTCTATTTTTGAAAAACTATACTTTTGATCTAACAAGTATTTAAAATTTTTTATTTTGATTATAGCATTTGACCCTTTTTTCAGCGATCTAGAACTGGATTTAGCACTTTTTCGGAGTAAGAGAATTGTTTAAATTCTAGTGAATTAGGATTAGTTATTAATTTGAGGAAATAAGGCGTTAGATATTGGATATCACGGGCATTAAAAATACAACTTATAAAACAAATAAAGTTTTGGCTGATTTTACAAATTTATCTTTTTATTATCGGCATTTTTTCAAACTGTTCAATCGGTCCAAAAAGTCGGGAATATTTTTCAGAGCCCATTAAATTTACATATAGTGGCATTAAAAGTTCAAATGTAACCTAATGAAATAAGTTTGATTGGAAAAATTGAACAAAAAATAAACTACAAAATGATCACTAAATTCATGTAAAAAATTAATTTCAAAAAAAAATTGAGAAAAATTAATTTTGAATGCGGATCTTCGGCAGTTCCAATGTCTGCCTGCTTTGTATAAAATAAATGAATTCTGATTTCGATCCAAAGGCAATGTTGTTTAGAAAAATTGCTAAAAAAATTCTTCATAGATTTTTTCTGTGGAAGCAAATATAATTATAATTAATTTATTTTAAGTGCAATAATATATTTAAATATGGCATAATTTTAACTTTTTGAATAAAAAATTAAATAACATTCTTTTAACTTTAATTAAAGGGCCCTTTATAAATATTATAGGAAATACGGCAATTGATTTATTTTGAGCGCAAAATAAGTTTTTATTTTTTTTTATAATTTTGAATGTAAAAGTAACATCGTAGTACATATACAGGCGATACTGGAAAAATGGTCCTTTTTGTGACTCTAATTTTTTGAGTCTCGGGACTCAAATTTTTTTATAATTTCGGCAACATTCATTTGTGTTTACATAATGTTGAATCCGGAATTCAGAAAAAATTATTTGATGCATTATGATGAGTTAAATATAATTTCGATAACTTCGATAATCTACACAAAAATTGTATAAGCAAAATTCATTAACCTATCAAAATTTTTGATTTAATATAATAAAAAATAAAAATAAATAAATTATTATTGGTATGTAATAATTCTAACGCAAATTTAAAAACAATATGCAGACGCAGATATTGAACCCTGCTCACATCAATGTTTTTTTATTATTTTTAAAATCAATTAATATGACCAATTAATTGGCATTTTGCACATGACTCAAAAGGAAATAAAATACCAAAATTAAAAAAATTTTGATGACAAAAAATATTTTATCCTGCAGATTATTCACGTGATTTTGGTGAGCCTTCTAATAAAAAATATAAAATTGCATTTAAAATGACAGGATTTGGCCAATTCATAAATTAATGTACGATCTACAAAATTGTTTTATTAATTTCCTGTCCAAAAAATTAAATCCAAAGTCCAAAATTTATATTTCCAGGTCAAAAAATGGCGGGCATATACATATAAAGATTCAAAATTTTAGTAAAAAATATAAAAAATTTCAAAAAAATTTTTTTTATGAAAAATACCAAGAAAATTATGCTAAAACTCAATGGAATATTTTAAAAAATTACTAATAACAAATTTATAAATTTGCACCAACAACACATTTATATATTAATTTTTTAAAAATTCAGCTCATCAGTTAAATAAAAATTTAAAAAATTGCAATTTATTATATTAAAACTTTTTTCATAGAAATTATTAATTGTCAATTTTTTACAAATTAATTCATTTACTAATTTTTTTATAAAACCATTATAGAACTATTGTAAATTAAAAATGAAATTTATATTTGAATTTATGCTATTTGCTCTACTTAGTCTACTAGCTTGCAGCGTTTTCACAGCACCAAAGAAAATGGCTTCGGAAAGTGATGATGAAGATACAAATAAAAAAATTTTATTATATTAATCAAATTCGCAAATATTAATTTAAAAAAATATAATAAAGGATAATAAAATTCACAATTTTTTAAGAACAAAAAATATTAATTTAGTGCCTTAATATCTTTAAAATAAATTTGTTTAATTTTTAAATCATTTTGTAATCATAATCATAGACCAACTTTTATGTTGTTAGGACGTTAAATAACCGCCAAATTCCATTAAAAATTTTAGTCTTGCTAGATTAAACCGGACCTTCTCGAAAAAGATCGGCTCGGCTAAGCCCAGATTTTTCCAAAATTTTCCCTAATGTTTTTTTATCAAAATTTTTAATCTAATTTAAAAGGCCATATTTTTAATCAACTAGAATTTTGTTGCACTAAACCATATATAATCTAAAAAATTTGGATCGGATCGGAGAAATCAAATCCATTATCACCTAATAAATACAAATCTGAAAAGTTTTCAAATAATTTATATACACTTATAAGGATCTGGATTTCAGAGGCGCAGGGAAATTGAATTGAATGTGTTTTAGTAGATGCAAACTATTTGAACTTTTCAAACGCATCAAATTCATATCTATTTTATATTCAAAAAAAATTAAACCCATAAAAAATTTTTGTAAAAAAGTATAATTACCGCATAATAATAACAATAAAGATTGTCACCTTTATTATTATATTTAGCTTGGACAATGTGCTGTTGAGAAGGGCAAAGATGGCTTTCGGCCCACCACTCCCGGGCAATCTCCCGGAGTCGGGAACCGAAGATTGATGACAATGGCACAAGGCCAGATTCCAACACCACCACTTCCTCCAACAAAAGTAGGAATTCAAATATTTTCCTCGAATAATCTGGACTTTTTTAGTTTTTCAAATTTAAATGCAAATTTTTAAAATTTTCGGAAACATTTTTTGCATTAATTTCAATAATTTCACCGAAATACGAAAAATAAAAAGAGACACAAAAAATGTATAATAATTTTTTTGCATAATATTTTCCTTTATTTGTGATCTAACACCTTTCAAAATGTTTTCTTTCAAATTTTGGCCGTTTAATAACATCATATGATTGTATTAAAAATTATAATACCTCTATATTTTTTCTAAGCTTGGGCAAAATGGTAACAACGAGAAGGGCAAAGATGGCTTTCGGCCCACCACTCCTGGACACTCGCCTGGCGTCGGACACTAAAAATGAATGAATAATGAACCCGTGGAAATCTTTTTTTGATCAAATAATTAATTACAAAATAATCGAGGTTTTTTGCTCCAGATTTTGGAGTTTTTCCTCAAAAAATAATTCGATAATAAGGTCAATATTATATTACCAATCCTTGAATTTTGGTCGTTTATGATGTTTTAAGCATGTATTATTTTAATAAATTTGAAAAAAAAACATTTTCTTCTTCGTCTGATTAATTTTACTAATATATTTACATATTGCGCTAGTGGGAAAATGGTCCTGGCACTTATTGAGTTTGTGTCCACTCTGGACCCCCCCCCCCC
>LDKF01000057.1:2172-16540 GCA_001026735.1 Rotylenchulus reniformis | reverse complement strand
TTTAGCTTGGACAAAGTGCTGTTGAGAAAGGCAAAGATGGCTTTCGGCCCACCACTCACGGGCAATCTCCCGGAGTCGGGAACCGAAGATTGATGACAATGGCACAAGGCCCAGATTCCAACACCACCACTTCGTACTGCGTTAATCTGATGTCACTTTTTGACACAAACGTCAACAAATACCACGGAGGGTAGTCGTTTTTAGATGATTTTGCGATAGAATTTTTTGAGACAACGTCAAAAAAGCGACGTCAAATTTACGCATTACGTCAAATGGACGTCAGATTCGGATTAATCGTTAAAAATTAGAAAATTTTGGAAATCCGTGCTCGGATTCGTGGAGCATCCCCGAAAACATAAAAATTGATTAAAATTGTTTAAAAATTTTTAATTTAAACAATTTTTTCCAATAAAAGAGCGCAAAAAGGCGAGAGAACAGGCACAGAGAAAAATAGCATGTGAGTAAAGCGAGGACCCTTTAAGCCAAAGGCAGGAAAATGTTAGGCGTCCGGTGGGACTTGAACCCACGACCTACCCATACCGTGGGATGCTCTTACCAACTGAGCTACGGGCGCACATCTCCCGGGTCCTCACAAAGGGTTTAACCCTCATCCATCGAGCTTGGGATGCTGGGTGGGGTACAGCACCCAATGGACAGGCTCCGGGCTGGGGACAAGCCCTTCGCCTTACATGTGTGTCTCTGCTGGTCTTATTGCATATCATTTTAAGCGCAAATTCAAAAACAAAATTTAACAACAAAATTTAGCGCTTTTTTTCTAAATTCACTTCCCCTTACTAAAATAAAACATTTTTAATTCTAAGAAAAATAAGTTAATTGGTGAAAATTAAAAATTCATATTCAGCATCATTATTATGGAGGTACTTACCGTAGATTCTTCAACATATTATAAGGGCTTTCCTCTAAAATATAAGAATCCTCCCTCACTATTATAATTCCCTAGATAGGGATTAATATTACAGAGATTATTTTATCAATTTTCTTAAACATGAAGAGCAAAGAAGTGATTTTCTGGTTACCTAAAGCCATGTTTCTTTTAAAGTGAATGGAATTTTGAAGAAACATCCAATAAAATTTTTTATAAACTGGATTACTGTATATCATAGGTTATTTTTATTCATTTTTGAAATATCCCGCCGATGCATTTAGGATGGATTTGCAATGCCGATCTCCTATTGGTGCTATGGTGATGGGCCGTTTAAAAAAATATCATAATGGGCGTTTAAAAAAATAGATCAAACTCAATATGTCCTCTAAAAACTTTTTTGTTAGACACTGTAGACCAAATGTATATAAAAGACAAAGTGTGCAGAATTTTATGCTCTATCTGCTGGCGTAAATTTTTTCTTGAATTTCGAACAAAAATGTCGAAAAAAATGCCGAAAAAAGTGAAAAATATCGAAAAATTAGGTTTTTTCGACTTTTTTCGAAATTCTTGTTCCAAATTCGAAAAAAATTTATACCAGCAGATAGAGCATAAAAATCTGTACAATTTTGCCTTTTATACTTTAGGTCTAACAGGTCTAACAAAAAAGTTTTTAGAGGATATATTGAATTTTGATCTATTTTTTAAAATGCCCATTTGATATTTTTTAAACGACTCACACCAATTACCTGTGCTATGTCTTTACAAATAATATATAAAAACCCAAAGCGTTCTCCAAAAATTTTTTATGCTTGATTGGCCAGAACTTCCAGCGACAAAATTGCGCAGAATTTTGTGTCTATCGTCCTGAAAATCACGTAAACACATATTTTTGGTTTGAAAGCTCTAGCATGGACTACATATTTTTGACTTTTCATGCATATTTTGCATATTTCGCATATTTGGGCATTTTTGGGCATATTTTCTAATTTTTGGAACTAATTTTTTTTTGTAAAATAAACCTTAAAAGGTGCCAAAATATTTGTACTAAGAAAATTGATACATAAAAGTTCCAGATTCTATTATCAAAATTG
The DNA here is from genome assembly GCA_001026735.1 of Rotylenchulus reniformis. NCBI lineage: Eukaryota > Metazoa > Nematoda > Chromadorea > Rhabditida > Hoplolaimidae > Rotylenchulus > Rotylenchulus reniformis. Next base: position 14,563 of record LDKF01000057.1, on the reverse strand, counting down.
GAAAAAAATTGTTTGAAGGAAGGGGGTGGTGGTGGTGGTGGTGGTGAAGAAAATTGAATTTTTTGTAACTTTATTTTTTGTGTTTAAAATGAAATGCAAAAACAATTAAAAAAATGCAAAAAACCATTTTAAATAGTATAGAATTGCTTTTTAGGCAAAATTTTTACTTTTTTCCAAAATTTTATACTTTTTAGGCAAATATTTTTAGGTCATATTTTGCAAAAAATTTGCGCATATTTTGTTGCATTTTTAGGAATTTTGAGCATTTTTTTTGTATTTTTTGGTGCATATTTTATGCGCATATTTTGAAAATTTTTGCGCATAAAAATTCGTTCCCTAGCAATTGATACAATGTGTACATATTAGGTAGCTTATTATTTAATTAAATACTAAAATAATACTATAAATAATTTAAATACTATAAATTATATACTAGTCATTAGGCAATTAGACAATGAAAATTAATTTTTTTAAATTTATTACAATATGGAGAACACGAGAACGAAATGCAGGAAATTGGTGCAAGTTATACCTATAGATTAGCCTTATTATTAAATTATTATTTTTTGAGGAAAACTCCAACACTTGGAGGAAAACCTCGATTATTATTAATTAATTTATTAATTATTATTGATTTGAACAAATTGATTCCACGGGTTTCTTATGCATTTCAACACTCAAATTCAGTGTCCGGCACCAGGAGAGCGTCCAGGCGTGGTTCGACGAAAATCATCTTGCTGTTTCTGTTCGTCACTTTGTCCAAACTAAAAAAAGATTTTCAAAATTTAAAATTTTATTCAATGGATGGTGAAGCTTAAGGGCTTGGAACTTCAACTATGAAGTTCATTTCGATGTTCAAATTAATTTCTTATTAAATGAATTTTTCCTATCATGAGGAAAAAATTAGTCCAAAAAAATTATTTGGCCTTTGAAATTTTCGGCTTTCCTGGGAATTTTCGAAAATTTTGGAAAAACTACTTTCGGAAATTTCGAACTTTTTCAAGGAAATTCTAAAAATTTAAGAAAGTAAAAAATATAAAAAATAGTAAAAATTTTTTTATACCAATCAGCTTTTTTACTTTTTAGACTAAAAGCTCTAAAAAAATTTAAACTGTTTCTCTTAAAGGCCCATTTTTAAATTCATTCAGATCCGGTTCTCACCTGTGTTGGTGGATTTGGCGACGGAATTTGTTGGCCCTGTGCCGCCGTCATCAGTCTTCGGTTCCCGACTCCGGGAGATTGCCCGGGAATGGTGGATCGAAAATCATTTTTGCCCTTCTCAACAGCACTTTGTCCAATCTAAATGTAAAAAAGGTTTTTTTTTTTGCGAAAATGCACCAAAATTTTTGCGATGCTTGTTTATGATTTTTCATCGAAATTGCAGATCCCTATAAAGAAAAGTGTAAAATTTTTGGTGAGCCCTAGTCCCGAGAGGGGGGTCGCTGGAAAAAATTTGAAAAATAGGACCAAATTTCTAATTAAAGGTTGAGATAAGTTTTAATGAGGAGACTTATTTATTGCATTTGTAGAAATTTCACTGTAGTATGTATATGATCCTGGGTTCGGCCCTGACCTGTGCTGGTGGATTGGGTGCCTGAATTTGTTGGCCTTGTGCCATTGTCATCAGTCTTCGGTTCCCGACTCCGGGCGAATGGCCGGGGGTGGTGGGCCTGAAACCATCAGTTGTATTGTTGGCCATTGCCCCGCTTAGGGAAGAGGTGACCAGCAGGCCCCCGGTGATGAAACGGGCCAATGGTCCGCCAAATGCACTTGGCCGATGATCCGATTCATCAGAACTCATGTCTTACAAGTTAGGAATGAATGATTTTTGGTTGAATATAAAGTAGAAAAAAAGATGAGATACAAAAAGACAAATTTATCAAAATCCGAAAAGGTAAGAATGAGGATTTTGATTCAAACGGAGCAAAGGAAGCAATTCATCCAAAAGGCCTCCCATTTTTAAAAGAATAATTTGTTGGCCATAATTTCTTTGTATTAGTCAATACATTTTGTTAAAAGCGATTTTTAAATATATTTTTCAATGTTTCAAGGGAATCCTAAACCTAACATGCCGAAAATCGGAATTATTTTCTGCATATTCTTTTGGGCCATTTTAGGATGGATGGGAATGGAAATTTTGAGACCTCTGAAAACTTTTTAAAAAAACTTCAAAAAAACTTAGCAGATTTTTTGTTGATTAATGATTTATTAGTTTATTTAATTTATTTTAAATTAATTTAAAAATTTTTAGGGAAATATCACAATTTAAAAAGAAAATTTCGAAGAAAACAATTGAATCAGGCATAATTTTCTTCAAATATTTGCCCTTCTAAATTTTGGTCCAAGCTAAAATCATGACCAATGAATATTAAATAATTTTTTTATTTAATAAAATCAATCAAATTTAATTGCTTGATCAATTATGTTTTTTAATAATGTAAATTAATTTTAAAATATAAGTTTTTCGGGACAAATAAAGCACTACTATAAAAATGAGTTAATTTAAAAAAATACTAATAGGTAAGTAAAAATAAACCTTCATCATCACTTTCCAAATCCATTTTCCTTGGTGCTGCAAAAGTGTTGCATGCGAGAAGAGCCGATAGCATAAGTGCAAGGATGAATTTCATGTTTAATTTTTTTCTAAATTTATCACAGCTTTATAATAATAAAAAATTAAAAATAATAATTTAGCTGGAAAAACAAAAATGAAAAATTTTCAAAAAAATTTTGCTATTTATGTTGTGATGAATTTATTCAAAAATATTCTAGATTAATTTGATTTTTTTATAATTTTATAAACAAATTTTTAGTTATAAAATTTTTTATTAGTGGTTCATAAAATGTCCAATTTTGTTAATTTTTCATTAACTTCTAAAAACCGATTATTATAATGTTTTTTTAGTGGAAAAAATATTTTAAAAAGATGAATAAATTCCGAAAATTTTGTGCCTTTATACATACATATAGGCCCATTTTTAGTCCAGGAAATACCGCAATGTCGAATTTTGTACATTAATTTTTTGACCAGGAAATAAATATAATAATTTCGTAAATTGTAGATAAACTAGCCAATTTCCTGTTAATTTAAAGCGTTTTTTTTGGTTAGACTGGTCAACAGAACCACGTGAAATTAGATTTTCTACAAGATCCAATTCATTTTTTTGTCAATATATAAAATTCAAGAAATAAATTATTATTTTTTTATATTTTTTGATATTTTATTTCCTCTTCAGACATGTATTTTATAGACTATAAGAAACATGGAATTCATGTGCAAAATAACAATTTAAATGGTCACATAGTAATATTAATAATGATATAGGGTATATTTTGTACCTGATTATTGTTTTTTTTATATTTCCACCAAAATTATTATCATGCAATTATTATTTTACTATTTTTATTATTATTAATCAAAGAAAATTTTTTATTCGATTATTGTAAAATAGATTAAAAAACGAAAAATAAAATTTTGCTTCATTAGGGGAGCATCCGAATATCTGGCCAACCACTTTGAACTAAAATTTTTTTGAAGCTTTCTAGGCCAAAAGTATAAAAGGCAAATATAAAGGCAAAATTTATACATTTTAAATGTTTTAGCCTTTTAGATAAATTTTTGAGAAAAACTCGATTTTTTAGAGAAATCCTTAAAATTAAAATCTACTAGATGTTACATAAAATTTTGTATATTTTTTTAATTTTGTCCTAAAAAGCTTCAAAAAAATTCCAATTCAAATTTGGCTAGAGCTGCGGTTTTTAACGCTCAAGAACCGCTTAAATTGTCGAATAAAGTATAGTATCAAAAAAGTTCTACATTTGGTACTTATATGTAAAAACCAGTGCTGGGAACTCATCTTCATACTTGTACGGTACGAATCCAAAATACGAACCCATTATAGGCCTTGGAATTCATATCCCCCCCCAAATGGTCATTGTAACTTAGGAAAGAGGGTGTAATTTTTCAAAAAAAAATCTCCAGCGAGGTCCTCCTTATCGAGGCTAAAATCTCTCCAATAAAAATTGTAAGCAATACACCAAAATCTGAAATTTCTAACTATGGGATCACAAATTGGATATGCTTAAAATAAAAGGTGTGCTTATTAGAGTTCAAACCCATACCGTAGTACGTGTACGAATTCATGAAGTACGTGATTTGTTCTATTGTTTTTTGATGACACGTGCCACCTACCATATTTGGTACTTGTCGGGTTTGTGTCTCCCAAAATGTTTTAAAAAATTTTCATTTTTAATTGAAAAAATGACTTTCAGGCAATAATTTTTGAAGCTGAGTCTCATTCTGACGTCCATTTTAACGTTTTGCGTTATCTGACGTCACTTTTTGACGCTGACGTCAAAAAATTAGTCAACGTAACGTCAAAAACTGATGTCAGATGACGCATTACGTCAAAATGGACATCAGAATCAGATTCAGAGCCAAAAATTACCCAGGGGAAATCATTTTTATTCAGTAAATTTTTTTTCAAAATTTGGGGGCTAAAATTGGAGACACAATCCCGATAAGTACCCCATATTTTTACGTGTGTTTTATTTACGTGACTAGCTTATACGTGTCACTATGGGCACCTGACACTTGTATGTGTTTTCCAAAAATTATTACTTCTATGGCTTATAATAAAGAATTTGCTTATTATAATAGTAATATACATAGTAATAGTTCGGCTGAAGAATGAAAAATATTTTTCATATTTATTACAATAAAATGAAAGATATTATGCAATTTTAAGGGAATTATTTTGAGGAAAAACTCCATAATTTGGAGGAAAAACCTCGATTATTTTTGTAATTAATTATTTGATCAAAAAATCGTTTCCACGGGCTTCATCGTTCATTGTCCTGAATGGTGTAGCGGCGAAAATCATCTTCGTTTCTGTTCTGCATTTTGTCCAAACTTAATGGGACAAGAACATTTTTATAGATTGATTATTAATGACTTTTTTTATATTACCTATATATGAACTTTTTCAATAGAACTTTTATAAAATATTAGTAAAAAATGCAAAATATGGCATAAAATGGTTAAAATATGGAAAATTTAAGGGAAAAAAATAAAAAAATGTTCTTATTAATTTTTAAAATTTTAAACGACAAGTTATATGAAATTTGTTAAAAATAAAAAATTGTTTCCTTTTTTAAAAAATAGAGAATCTAAAATTTCCAAAACACCTACCCAATCTTTCGGAATATTATGTGCTATAAAAGCATTAATCGGTGGAAGTGGCGGCGGAATTTGTTGGCCTTCTGCCATCATTGTCATCAGTCTTCGGTTCCCGACTCCGGGAGAGTGTCCGGGAGTAGTGGGCCGTATGTTCTTCTCTACAGCAATTTGTCCAGACTAAAAATATAATAATAATAGGTGTCATTGTGGGTGCTAGGATGTTAAAAAAGTGCCAAATCCAAAATTTTTGCCTAAAACTTTTTTGTTAGACTTGTTAGACAAAAAGTATAAAAGGCAAAAAGGTTCAGAATTTTATGCTGATTCGAATGATCCAAAAAGTTCGAATTATCCCTAAAAACCATATTTTTCGGTATGTTGGGAACTTTTGTTCGAATTTCGGATAAATAAAAATACAATTCGAATCAAAATAAAATTCTGCACCTTTTTGCCTTTTGTACTTTTTGTCTAACAAGTCTTACAAAAAAGTTTTAGGCCCAGACTACAGCATGTGGCGGTTATTTAAACGTCCCAGCACCTCTCTCAATATGTCACATAGAACTTTCGGAATAATGCCAATCTGCTGCTGGATTGAATTTTGTTGAAATTCAAAAATTGGTTTTTCCATGTTGACATCTGCTCTGATAACCATTGCATTTGGTACTTTTTTTAACGCCCTATCACCGTCATTGTGTGTCACTATGGTTACCCGACATTTGCGCCCCAACCGATATAACTCGGTTCAAAAAGCAACCTAAAGAAATGAATTTGGTGTCAAAAAATAGAGCAAAAAATCAGCTACAAGATGAGCCTAACTTATTCGATTTGGTCTACTGTGTAAAAAGTTATGCCAATAGACGGTTTTTGGCCATAGCTTTTTTCACAATGGACTAATTCGACTGAGCTTATACTCATTTTATGGCTACTTTTTTTGTTCTATTTTTTGACACCAAACCCGTTTTATCTAGGTATGATTAAAACCGAGTTAATAATGGATGGGCGCAAATGTCACGACACGTTTCACTATTATACGATATAACTAGGGCTGTACATTTTAGGGAATTCCCGTAAGCCAAAATAGGGACCTATTAGGGAGCAAAAAAAGGCCCAAATAGGGAGAAAATAGGAAGAAAAGTGGCGAAATAGGGAAAAATAGACAGAAAATTTTCAAAATATGATCTAAAAATTCAAAAAATTCGTCAAAAAGGCATATAAAATCAATTTAACCATATCTTGAGATGTTTTCAAAAATAAAAATTGAAGATTCATAAAATATAAAACTAAAAAAATTCAAAAAATTTTTTTTGAATTTTTTCAAAAATTTGTGAAAAAAAAATTGAAAAAATTTTCGAAAAAAACAAAAAATTTTTCCAAAAAATCCAAAATTTTGGGTTTTTATTGCATTTTTGTGAAGAATTTCTTAAAAAATGGCCAAAATAGGGAGAAAATAGGGAAAAATCCAACCGAGCTTAAGAAATAGGGAAAATAGGGGGAAAAAAGTTCCTCAAAATATGTTTAAATATGTCTAAAACTGTGTTTTTGAGCGTTTCCCTACGATTCCATGTCTTTTAAAAAATAGGGATTTCCCTAAAATGCACAGCCCTAGATATAACATTTAAAAAACTTTCTCATGAGTTTCAAAATCATTTCTTTGTCTGTTCCCAACGGTGCTAGGCCGTTAAAAAATAGTGCCAAATGTGGCGTTAAAAAATGTTAAATGCAACCTTTTGATTGAAAGCATAAAAGGCCATTGTGCAGAATTTTGTGCTCTATTTTCTGGCATTTTTAATTTATCAGAATTCGGAAAAAAAATTCGAATTATCCACTAAAACTCCCTACTTTTCGGTTTTCGGGAAACTTTTTGTTCGAATTTCGAAAAGTTAAAAATACCAGAAGATTGAGTTTGACCTTGGGTTCAGTCCTCACCACCTGTGTTGGTGGAACTGGTGGCGGAATCTGGCCTTGCGCTGTCATCAGTTTTCGATTCCCGACTCCGGGAGTACTGGCTCGAACATCATTTTTGCCCTTCGCTTCAGCACTTTGTCCAGACTAAATTTAAAATTTACCGTATTCCTCTAATATTAGAATTAGGCTTATATTTTTCAAAGGTCGGAAACTGTCATTTTTAAAGAAAATTCAAATAAATAAAAATTTTGAAATTCAACTGCTTCATAATTTTTAATTTCATTCTCTTCATCATGTTGCAATTTGATATAGCCCATCATTTAACTTTTTGAGTGTAATAATTGTAAATTTAAATAAGATTGGTTAAGCATCTTTATATCGAATAATGACTAAACGCGATACCTTTTTTCAACAACCGAACAAAAATTCTCAAAAATCGGAGATGCTTGTAATATACATAGATATAGAGGAGAGTAGGTATGTTTGTATTTTTCAATGCCCATAGAGTTATGCTTATAATAGGGGGGTATGCTTATATTAAAGGAAATATGGTATTATGCTATTATTATACGATAATTATTATATTTTAGAATTTTATTATGGGTTTCTGAAAAAGTATTGCATGGTCTTAACCCCAATTAAATTTTCAGGTTACCGTATTTCCATTCCCAACTCCGGGAGAATGGCCAGGAGTGGTGGGCCGAACATCTTTTTGTTTAATCTAAATGGAAAAATAAAAATTCTTTGTATGTCACTATTATACGGTACGTTTTTATTATTATTATATTATGGTTTAATTTATTTAGGACAAAAAATATGTATATGATTGCGTAAAAAAATCTAAAAAAAAACTGAAAAATACACAACATCTCCTTTAATTGCTTTTTGAACCAATTATTATTATTATAGTTGAAATTCTCAAGAAAAAATTCCCGAAATGGCCCAGGTCAAAAATTGCAAAATCGGATTTTGGGCTTAAAATCAGTTTGTTCATCGAAAATTGGGCTGTTTATTGGCCAAGCTTGTAGCCCATTAAATGCTGCATCGAATTCAACAACCGCTTTTCGTTTCATTCATTCCTTGATTATTTTATGATTTTTTTCATTTGAATATTTGACCAAAAATAGCTTTTTTGCTAATTTTCAAAAATGATCCATTTTTGCCAAATTTGGTGAGAAGTATGAAAAAGTCATAAAATATTAAATGCTTTTTTTGGTCCAAATTTTGTTTTCGGGGTTGTACATGGTGTAATGGATAAAGTTATGGAATCATGAGAGCAGTCTGACCCTGCGTGTTCAGCCCGCGGTGCGAAATTTGCGGACGAAACCTGAAAACCTGCCACAAATTTTTTTTGAAGCCATTTTAAAATAAAATTTTAAAATGCCAAAATATGTAAAAAATTATTTCTGATTTTTTGGATCTTTCAGTTTTAAAAATTTCTTGAAATTTTTGAAATTTCCTTTAAAACTCGATTTTTTGAAAATTTTAGATATTTGAAAATTTTTTTCTTTGAATTCGAAAAAACCGCTTAGATTAAAAAATCATGCATAATTTTCTGTTTATATTAGCATTTTTGAATTTTAGTCTAAACATGGTTTTAAAAAATTTCTAGTAAGTTGTAGGGTTTCGTCCGCAAATTTCCGCGTGCCGTTCAGCCCTCACCTGGGCTGGTGGAATTGGTGCTGGAATATGGCCTAGAAACCCATCAGTTGTATTATTGTTGGCCATTGCCCCGCTCAGGGAGGAGGTGGCCAGCAGGGCCCCGGTGATGAAACGGGCCAATGGTCCACCGAACACACTTGGCCGATGATCCGCCGAGTGGCCAACTTCTTCTTGGTCAGAATCCATACCTTGCAGATAAAGGAAAATGAAGATCGATGCGCGATGTAAGATTTTGTGGCCCATTCAATCGTGCGGACAATTTGACAGTGAAGGAAAATTTCAGGGAAATCTTTATTTTAGAACTCTCTAAACCAAATATAAAACGTAATGTTGTGCAGAATATATTTAATTGTTCGAAATCGAAAAATAAATTCGAGATTTTCGTGAAAAACTCTATTTTTTATTACTTTTTTCAGGTATCACGAAAAACCAAAAGCTAGAGCTTAAAGTTCTGCACAACATTGCCTTTTATACTTTTGGTCTAAAAAGATCTAAAACAAATTTTTCCCTACAATTGTCCTTCAGAGTCGAATATTCTGGGCGCCCATTCAGCTGATCAAGTAGAATTGTGAACAGTTTCTGTACGGTAAGTAGAGCTAAAACGGAGCTATGACGAAAACACCGTATTTCCTCTAAAATAAGATAGGAGTTCTTATTTTTTCAAACGCTTCAAAGAGGGAGTCTTATTTAGAGGAAATACGGTAAACAAATAAAAACTGCCAAACTCTCTAAATTTGGTCTAAAAATTTTTTAAAACCTGATTTTCGCGTAATATAAGATTTTTACGGGATATTTCTAACTTTTTGGCAGAATTCCAAAAGTTTGGTCGAATTCTATCTTCTATTAAAAATAATAGAAGATAGAGCATAAAATTCTGCATAATGGCTTTTTATAGCTTTTAGCCTAGCGCGCTTTAAAAAACTTTTCGGCCCAAAATTTGCCATTTGGTACTTTTTTAACGTCCTAGCATATGAATTTTTTGATATCCTTTTATTAATCTCAATTGTTTTGTTTTTTTAAATAATATTGCTAAAAATTTCAACTTTATTTTTGTACCTTCATCGTCACTTTCCGAAACCATTCTCTTTGGTGCAGCAAGCGTATTATAAGCTAATAGGGCCAATAACATATGTGCAAATATGAATTTCATTTTTAATTTAATTTTCTAAATTTTTAATATTTTATTAAAATAATTTAGCAATAGAATTAATTTGGTAAAAATTTGCAAAGAATTATTTCCATGAAAAAAGTCTAAATGGGTTGAATTTATTCAAAAGATTTTTAATATTTTATATAAAGTTTTAATACAGAGATTTTTCCCCTATGAATTTTTTGAATAATTTTTTTCTCATATTTAAATTATTCCAAAAAATTTAAAAATTATACATATAAAAAATTGAATACAATATTTCTTCTAAAATTCTGGCCCTTTATATATGCTTTTTTAGACTTTGCACATTATTTTTTGACCAGGAAATAAATACAAAAATTTTATGAATTGACCAATTTCCTCTCAATTTAAAGGGATTTTTTAATTTCTTATATCACCAATATCGCGTGAAATTGGATTTTCTGCAGCATCCGAAGAATTAAAAAGCAAATTAATATTTTTTGGAATTTTATTTCCTCATCAGCAGTGGAATTCACGCGCAAAATATCAACTAATTGGCAATAAAAATTGATTTAAAAAACATAGAACAGGCTATAATCTCCATTCTGATCTTTGTTTTATGTTTTTAGCAGAATTACATAGTTTTATATTTTAGATAATAAAATAAGAAAATTTAGATATATTTTGTATCTGATTATTTTTAATATTTTTTTCATCAAAATTATTACCATACGATGTATTATTTATTTTGCAATCTTAATAAATTGTAAAAATTCGAAAAAAAAACATAAAATAATTGTTTTTTAATTATCTATTCTATGAAAAAATACCGAAAATTAAATTAAAACATTATGGAAATTTAAAAAAGTTTTCGATTTTTTGGGTTACAGAGTTAAAAAATATTAAAAAATCGAAATATCTAAAGAAAGTTTAATATTAAAAAAGGTAGCTTTTTAAGTCTCTCTGCCATATGGAAATTTAGAAATAAAATGTCTAAATTATTATTTTGGCTAAAAAATATGAATTTTTTGCGCTTTTTTTATCTAATTTTTTCGAAATTCTCAGTTAAATCAGGATTTTAAAAAAAATATGAAAAATTAGAAATATATAGATATATCGCATTTTTCATGGAATTTAAAAAATTGCACCAAAAATTAGAAATTTATTTTTCATATTTTTGCTGTTGGATACTTAGATCTAGCGATTAAAAAATCCAGAACAGGGCCTTTTTGAGGAAACGACACAGCACAGTTTATACCCTCGTTTTATTGTTTTGTAAAATTATGAATCAATTCCTCATAATTTAAATTTTAATGAATTTATAAACATTTAAGCAAAAATTTTTTTGATAAATTTTATAAAAAATCATACTTTTGCAACTTTTGTATAAAATAAAAAAATAATAATAAATAATGAATAAGAACCGAAATTTCATTTTGCATTCTACAAAAATAAAAAATTCAAATAAATTTAAATAATTTTAATAATCATCCGATGTAAGAAATATTTTACGCATTTATTATAATAAAAATACTACAATCAAAATTCAAGATGTTATATTTATTATTCTATTTTATGGAATTATTTTTTGAGGAAAAACTCCAAAATTTGGAGGAAAAAACCCCGATTATTTTGTAATTAATTATTTGATCAGAAATGGTTTCCACGAGCTTCATCGTCCATTTTCATTGTCCGGCACCAGGAGAGTGCACGGGAGTGGTGGGTCGAAAAGCACTTTTGTCCTTTTCTTCCGCACTTTGTCCAAGCTAAATAAGAAAAGAAAATTTTTTATAGCTTGATATATTCCTTCCTTTATTTTTTGTTGGTTAGGTATGGTTTTTTAAATGAAAACTTTTTCAGTAGGCTGGCATATTGTCATTAAATAAGGAAAATAAATTTGCTCAAAAAATTTAAAAAAATTGATTAAGATATGGAAATATGGATAAAAAATTTCTTCTTTTAGTTTGAACACTTTAGAAAATTTATGAATAAAAATTAATCAAAAATTATCTTCGTTTTTAAATAAGGAGTAATTTTATCGAAAAGTTTGAGTGCAATAAAGTTAAGAAATCAAGATTAATGGGTTGATCCTGGATACTTTCCCCACCTGTGTTGGCAGAAGTGGGGGCGGAATTTGTTGGCCTTGTGCCGTAGTCATCAGTCTTCGGTTTCCGACTCCGGGCGAATGGCCGGGAGTGGTGGGCCGAAAACCATTTTTGTCTTTCGCTTCAGCACTTTGTACAGACTAAATATACATAATATAAATAATATGTACGTACTATTATTTAAGTGTCACTATTGTTATACGATAATAATTATACGATTTTATTTTAAACCTTTATTATGGGTTCTGAAAAAGTTACATGGTCTGTAGCTAGAACGCTGATTAAATTTCCATTAGTCCCTGGAAGAATTTATATTTTATATTAAGAGTATAATGGTATTGAATTCCGGGTCCGAACCAATTTCATTTTCATTTATCGTATTTCCTCCAAAATAAACTCCCTCTAAGACCCCTTTAGAGGAGGGGAGGGAGG
>LDKF01000056.1:154242-174596 GCA_001026735.1 Rotylenchulus reniformis | reverse complement strand
TATTTTAAAAAATAGAAGCTAACCTAACATATGATTAATCAAATTTATTATTTTCAGGGTTCTTACAAATCAACTTTTCTTCATAATATTTTACTCATGTTAAGGTATTGGATTATGACCATGAGTCTGAATCTGCTCTTGGCAAGTTCTTTTTATTTTCTAAATTGACTGATCGATCGAACATTTTGTGCTTATTTTTTATAAATTATTAAAACACCATATTGATTATACGGACTTTAACGGATTCACAATTTTTTAATTTATATTTTCTTAGGAAATTTTTAATCTCATAAATTTCTCACAATTCAGTGCTGACGGATCATGGGGCACCCAATCGGAAGCTGATCCGGATCGGCATCTCCACCGCAGTGCTCGGCTGTGCCCACTGGGACACCGTAATCGCGGAGGATCCGGATCGCACATTGGATTCGGTGGTGCCGGTAGCGGGAGACAAATTGTTGGTGGTGTACATTGAGGACGTAAAGGTATGAAAAATGTTGCTTTGGATAGGGAAAATTGTCCAATTTTAGTTGATGTACATAGATATAATAACCTGAAATAACCGTGAAAACTCATTTTTCATTTTTTGAACTTTTACTATGAATTTTAAAAACTATGAATTTTAATTTTTCAATTTTTCATTTTCAAGCATTTTCTCGTGGCCTATCCCAATCCATTTAAATAAGGCAAAGTTTTTTTTACATTTTTTTTAAAAATTAATTAGAATTTTAAGATAAATTAATTAGAATCATAGAATTTTCTTTAATTTTGTTTTTCATTTATTTTGCTATTATTTTTTAAAGATCAGGCCAAAATAATATTAAAAAATATGGTTATTTTTTTGACGCCTCATGAATTCGTTCACTACTCATTCAGACCTTTCTATATGTGCATCATTATGCGACTGGCAAGCTTCTCTACAGGTTACAAATTTTAAAATAATTCTGAATTTATTTTTTCCTCAAAATTTTCAGAATTCCACTTGGCATTGGCACTGTCAGCCAATGCTATGGGGACCGCGAGGACACGGAAGCCTTCTTCAGCTTCAACTCCTTCCTGGAACCTCCAACGTTCTACCGTGCCGACTTTTCACTCGTCGAGAAAACATCGATGCTACAACTCGAACAGGCCAGAGAAGCTAAAATAAAATACATAGGTCAAACAATCTTTAAAATTTATAATAAAAAGGAACCAAAATATATTCCATATGATTGTTCTTGAGGGCTCTACAAATGGTTCAAATTGGATAGAAAATTATAAAATTTGAAAATTCACTGGTTATTCTCTAATAAACGCGCTAAAATACTGATAATCAAAAAAATGCATTATGAATCTTTTCGAACTTTAAATAAATAGATATGCTTAAATAATAAAACCTTTTTTGTATTATCGGAAATTATATATGAAAAAAATCTGTCACAATAAATTTCCGAGAACAATGCTCGAAAATTTTTGAAATTTGATTCCAACCATCTTCCTGGGTTTTAAACCGTTCATTAATTCAATTTAAAGATAAGGCACACGGACGAATGGCGTGGGGTGAACGTGACCGGGATGACTGTAAGTCAGGAGTTCTACCGCAGCAGAGATGGCACCAAAGGCAGAGAAATATATTTAAAATTGAAAAAATAAAAAACAGAATTTATTTTATTATTTAGTGCCAATTTTTATCATCGCAAGAAACGATACAAAGCTAGACGGTAGGAACCCGGCACTGCTCTACGGCTACGGTGGATTCAAGTGAATTTCATTTCTTTTTATAAAAAATTTTGCTTCCTTCAAATCTATAACCCAATACAAAATCTTTTTACCAAACACTTTAGCTAAAAATTCAAAAGCTTGTTTAAAGAGCTGCTTAATCAGGCCGATGTGCAAAAAAGAAAAAATACCTATATTAATTATGATTTTTAAAAATTTCTTAATTTAAAAAACGCGATTTGCAAATATAATGTTTAATTCATTTCAATTTAACTACTCACATTTTTCAGATTAATAATCGGTTTGTTTTGTGTTAAAAAATAATATCCATTTTAAAATTTAAAAAGAGTGAAATGATATTTTCAGCATTCCCATCTTGCCCAGCTACTCCTCTCACCGGAACATCTTTGTCAAGGAAAAACGAATTTTCTTTTTAAGGATCTCAACACTTATGACTAATTTTCCAGCATTTCCACGGCGTTGTGGCCATCGCGAACATTCGGGGCGGTGGCGAGTACGGCGAGCGATGGCACGAGTGCGGTGCACGGGAACGCAAGCAGAACGTGTTCGACGACTTTATCGGCGCCGCCGAATTCCTGGTGGCCCAGAAATATACGAGTCCGAGGAGGTAATAGGATGGGATGGAAAAATGAATTTTCCAAGCAAGAATTTGACTGAGGAATGGAACCTGGGAAAATCCTTTTTGAAATTTTAAAATACAATTTTTATAGTGAAAAATTAATTAAGAAGAATAAAGGTTTCAAAACAATTAAGTTGAAGGGAATGCTAGTGGTATGGTTAACAAAAATTTGCAGGCTAGCCATCCAAGGCGGGTCCAACGGTGGCCTATTGGTAGCCGCATGCTCGCAGCAAAAACCCGAACTTTTTGGGGCGGTGATCAACCAAGTCGGGTAAGTACAATTGAAAAAAATTTAAATTATCATTTTTTACTAAATCTAAAATTGTGATCGTGTAGCAACACTTTTACAAATTTTTATTTTAAAATTTTATTTTCAAAACCTTTTACGAAAAACATATGGGTATCAAAATTCAAAGGTATGTAAATTTAAATCAAAATATTTTTATTATTTATTAAATAACAGATTATGATGTGAAATAATTTGAAATTAACTTTTTAATTTACAGCGTGATGGATATGTTGCGCTTTCATAAATTCACAGTTGGGAGCTATTGGACCAACGAATATGGCGATCCAGAACGACCGGACGACTTCGAATACATCTATAGGTGAGCAAGCCCAGAAATAAGGGAAATATCTCGAAATATCTTATTAGCAAGAAATTTAAAATATTAAAACTTAGTAAAATCATTATTATTAATTTCGATAAACATAAAACTTTGAAAGTAAAAAAATCGTGACAAAATTAGAATTACCTTTTTTTCTCCAGATATTCCCCATTGCACAATATCCGTCTGCCTCGAGGAATTCAATGGCCTGCAACTTTGCTTATGTCTGTTCATTTTGAAACCCATAAATTATGACCAATTTTAAGTAAAAAAAATTTAAAAAATGTAAATATAAAATTTGGATGGGATTATTCATAAATTTTTTGAAAATTTACTAATCACCGACATTCTTTTTTAGTCAATTGATAGCTTGCATCTTAATTTCTTAATTCCAATTTTTCTATTGCACAATTACAAACATTAAAAATGAGACCATATTTTATACTTAATACTCCTTACTTGTAAATGATCAAAAAATAGTTCGATTAAACAATTATTTCTTAGGACAGCCGACCACGATGACCGTGTTGTGCCTAGTCACACCTTGAAATATACCGCCCAATTGTACCACTACCTGAGACGGCCCGATGTGAAGCTTTTGCAGCGAAATCCAGTGATCACCCGGGTGGAGACCGATGTGGGCCATGGAGCCGGAAAGCCCAAGGACAAAATGGTAGAATTTTCAAATTTAAAGAGTATACTTTTCCCTTGTAGGTTCAAAACATAAAATAAATTTCATTCCTTGAAAAGTTACAGGTGCAAAGTGTATAATACCCTGTGGTAGGAAAGAATTTAGGTTCATTAATCCGAAAAATTTCTCGAAAAAACTTTTTTCTCTCGAAGATTGATGAGCTCTTGGACATCATGAGCTTTCTACAGCGTGTGCTTCAGCTGAAGTGGTACGACGAATAATGGATGAATAAAGAAGAATAATTACTACATTAAGTATTCGTTATTATAATAATTATTTAATTTGGATTATAAAAAAATTCATTTAAATTTTCGCCAGGAAAATATACTACTTACAGTTAGCATCTATCTCTATTTATTATTTTTTCTTATATCAAAATGGATTTTTCCTTAGGTAATTTTATTTTTTATGCCGAATATAACATAACTCATAAAATTATTAAACATCAAAAATATAAGAAAATGAAAGATGATTGAGCCCAAAAAACAAAACTACTCTTGTGCAAAATGCTGAATTATATTTTTAAAATCAATTTTTACTAAAGAAAATAAAAAAAAATTTATCATTGTATGCCTTCTGGAATCTAAATTTCCTATAAGAAAGATTTAATCAAATACCAAGCCAAGGTTATTCAAAAAACCAAACATTACGTTTTTTATAAGATAAAAAAACAAAATTTTCCTACTAAAAAAATATTTCATTTAAATTAAATGATATCACTGATAGTTAATCCTGATAAGAATTTTGGTGATTTTTAAATCAATTATTTAATCAATTTATGAAATTATAGTGCAATGTGATGCCTGCAGGAAGGAAATGGGATAAAAATATAGGAAGTAGGATAAAGGACCAGTCCTTTCCAGAATACAAGGAAAATTGTTATATTCCTTGAATTTACAGAAAATTAATATTCAATATTTTGTTTATGAGTTATTTAATTTTTAATTTTTAATGCTTTTTATTCGGCACATTTCATGAAATGTCAATTATTGATACCAGAATAAAGCAGAGGTCGTATCAAAAATGCTCAAAAATTAGGACATAACGAGATTTCAATGGGAAGATTCCTCACAAGGGAACATTCCCTACTGTAAGTCGGAATTTCCATAACCTATTCCGACCATTTTACAGAGCATCCACGCAAACCATGGAAAATTTAAATAATGAATTCCCTCGCAGCCAGAAATTAAAGTTATTTAATTTTTAATTTTTTGACAAATGGTCGTTAATCCACACGGATTTTTCACCAGGGGTGGATACCCCTGGTGAAAATAATGCACTTGGGATCTAACTTATAAGATCTAAAAAATCAGAAATTAGGATTGTGACTGATTTTTCAGAATAAATATGAGAAAAAGGGAGGCCTGTATGATTGTTAACTTCCAAAAATAGAGAGGCGCCGCCGCCGTCGATGGACCCGACATGAAAGATTCGAATAAAATGAAGCCATACATGAATATTTTTGGTTCTTATTCGTAAATTCAATTTAATTAACATTAAACCGTTTTTATGGCACATTAAGCTTAGTGATTGTAAACTGTATGATCGATGACACCCACCAATGGGTGGATGATCCGTGTGGATTAACGACCATTTGTCAAAAAATTAAAAATTAAATAACTTTAATTTCTGGCTGCGAGGGAATTCATTATTTAAATTTTCCATGGTTTGCGTGGATGCTCTATAAAATGGTCGGAATAGGTTATGCAAATTCCGACTTACAGTAGGGAATGTTCCCTTGTCAGTAATAAGGACAATAAATCAAAGTGAGAATCAATTTTATGCAAGTTTAGGTATTTTCTCCAACTACATCCCCATCGTAAAATTTGTTATCTTTTGCAAGAAAATATAAACTTCTTCGCATGATAGATCATCATTTTTTGTGTCCTTTAACTTTTATTGTTTTTTTTTGAAAAGGTTGATTAGAAAGTTATTAATGTAAGCGTCCAGTGGGGCCAATAACAGTTTCGATCGACAAAGGCCAAATTTGGCGTTTGTCGTTGTCGTTTGTCAATGGCGTTTGTCATTTGGCGCTTATCTCCGATAACAGTTTAAAAATTTGTCGTTTGGCGTTTGTCTCCGTTGTAATGGCGTTTGTCGTCAGAAATTTGGCGTTTGTCTCCATTCCACCGGAAACTGTTATTCACCAGACGACAAATCGACAAATTCTGATGACAAACGCCAAATATTTGAGGGGCGCTCATGTTCGCCCCTCAAATCTGTCGACAAATTGACAAATCGAATTGTCCCAAAAAGGACATCATTTAGATCAATTGTTCCAAATATCCCGATCATCATTAGAGACCGGATTTTAACTTAAATATTATTTTAATTTGTTTTGAACTTATTTTAGGCTTCTAATCAGCATTTTTTTAAAAAAATTTTCAAAAATATTTTTTTCAAAAACTTGACTTAAGAAAAAAAATTGACCAATTTTCTTAAGTAAAGAGCCTATATTTTTAAAAAATTTTCAAAAATATTTTTTTAAAAAACTTAACTTAAGCAAAAAATTGAACAATTTTCTTAAGAAAAGAATCTATATTTTTCAAAATTTTTGAGCAACTTCTTACTTTAAAAAGTGGGGCCTATTTTAGAGAACGGACTTATTTTAGAGAGAATACAGTATGTAATTAATTTTTTTCCTAATTCTCATTTTTCTCAAAAATTAAAATCGGCGCAAAATTCAAGATTTTATGAGAAGGAAGTTTTCCTTTGTGAACTTTTCTCTGCATCTTTCCTCTATGTACACTTTTGCCGTTATATTTCTCTGTCTTTTCAGTGAAATATTCGCTTCATAAAATTCTAGGTTCAAAGTTTAATACTTAGGTTCGATCTGCATTCCTTTTGATTTTACAATTCATTTTGCACCTATAATTTGTCGTTTTTCTTAAACTGTTATTCATAGACAAATTGAAGAGTATCGACAAACGCCAAATCGACGAAAGACCGAGGCAAACGACAGACGCCAAATATTTGGCGTTTGGAGACAAATTTACTGTTTGCCAAGCGCCAAATTCAAATTTGGCGTTTGTCGTTGTCTCTGTCGTTTGTCGATCGAAACTGTTATTGGCCCGACTCAGGACCGTGAAAGGACGATTAGGGTACTTGGTAGAGGTGTCGCATTCGATATTTTTGAAAAATTTCGCTCTTTGGCCGAATTTCGAAATAATTATTGTATTGAAAAATACAGCATAAAATTCTACGCAATTTTGGTCTGGCAAGCGCTAAATTTTTTTTGCCAATTGGCCATTTTTTCAGATCCAGCACAGTTCTTCCCAACAAAAAAGTGATAATTTTGTGTTATATGAGATTCATCATATTATTCCCTCAAATTTAATAGTCATGAGTCTAAAATTTATCAGTCATGCCTCATGATTTAGAGCAATGCTCTAAGAAAATTAAATATTTCGATAATAGTAAAAGGATAGAATTTTTTGTAAATTTTAAAAATATATCAACAAAATTCGTTTCAGTACTTTTTCAACCCATATTTTTATAAAAAGTCTATCTTCGTTGGGCCTTCTCAGTGGTCCTTGAAGTTTCTAGAAATTATTCTGAAAGTGTTCTGAATTCACTAAATATTAAATTTTTTCATGTTCATAGCAGCAGTCGCTTCTGAAAAGCTGATTAATAATGGACACACCCTATCTGACCACCCCATTTATTTTTTTGTCTTACAGTCATTTGACCAACGGCTTTTCAACCATAAGGGCCGATTGACAAAATGCCTGTGAAGAAGTATTTGAGGTGTTATTTGCCCATCCTGCAGATAGCCTATGAAATCATCCTTGGAATCAAGATAAAACTATCGACGATCCTGCGCTGATGCACCAGCACAGGAATCGAAGGAGAAAAAATGCAATTGTGACCTCACAATTTTGGAAAAGGGGCTTTGAGGGAGCTTATTGTTATTCTCAGAGCCGTGCATCGACCCGGTATTGCAGTTACCTCCGCGGGAAAGGTGCACCTCACCTAACCGGTGAGGTTAAAAACCCATTAACTAACCTGTTGTCTTCGTTTCCGGCGTGCATGTGTAATCTGAAAAGTTAAATTTATAAAAATTTTAATATGTTTTTATAGAGCTGAAGAAGTACTTTTATAAAAAAAATTTTTTTAAGCTATAAATATTTATAAAATTCTTTAATATGATTTATCAAATGTTAGAATGTTTGAAAAGCCACTTGACTGTAATCCAGGAATTTTTTTAGAGGGTTTGAAAAATGCATAAATTATGTCTGGTAACTTTTATTTGTTATTTTTCTTGTGAAATTTTAATTTATTTAAATTTCGAAAAATCATATTATAAATTTTTAAAGGAAGACATGCATTCCCTTATCTCTGCAATCACTTATTCATAACATCTGATATTCAAGAAAACAAAAATTTCAAAAATATAAACCGTATTTCCACTAATAAAAAACAACCTCGACTTATTAAGGGTGGTGGTATTATAAGTTATAAAGAGAATACAATAATTTTTTCTTCAATTATTGGAGGGAAAATTTGTGTTAATACTTCTGTAATAAATTTGGAAAGACATTTTTCCGAGACAATTTTGTTTTAAATAATTAAGTATCACTAATAAATCTTCGCAAAATTACAATGAATATGTACATTATATCATTAGAAATGAATTTATTTTGGTTTAAATGGAACACGAAATTCTAAGGCAAGGATAACAAAAAGGGAGTATTTCTCGCCAAATGGACACTTGACCTGTGCCCGAAAAAAAATTGATTTTCTTCTTGTCCTTGCTCTTGGACAGATGGTCATTAGCCTCTGCTAGGCTATGTTACTTACTACCAATTCTCTACACAGTATGGTATTACTGGGTCACTCGTTCCCTCCATTGATTCAATTGCATTTGGACTTGGCTACGAAATGGTAATTTTAAAACTAACGTTGTTTCTTTTTTCAACACATTTCATATAATTTCATTAGAAAATTTTACTACTTACTGTTAGGTTTATATAAGAAGTTTAATCAGAAAATATAATTATGGATGTCTTATTTCTTCAAAACGATAATTTTTTACATCGAATTATTTTAAAGGTAACCATGAAAAGTGATTAAAGATTAAATCATTATATATTCAAGATTCAATTTATTCATTGAATAAAATGTGACGGCGCTAATTCGAAGGAGGTCACTTTTGAAAATCCAAAATTTAACAGGGTGGACCTTTTCATTTGAAAACCAAAAAAAGATTTTTGGTTTTTCAAATGAACAGGGGGGACCCTTTTGGTGGGTTTTCAAAAGTGACCTCCTTCGAATTAGCGCCAATGCGACAATTTCCGATAAAAGACATCTGATCAAAATATAACTTATGGGTAGGATTTACTCATTTAAAATGTATGATAAAATTATGGAAAAAATCGTCTTTCTTTCTTATAAAAGAATATTTTCAAACACTGCCAGATAACCTTTATTGAATATCAACTAGTCCAAGAATTAATATGTTATTTAAAAAATATAAAAAATATTCGTTAAAGTTTCTATAATTTACTAATTCTCCTGAAGTTCCATTTTTACACCCTGCACCCCGTTGGCGATATTCCCCCATTCCTGGAATTGTCAGTTTGGCCGGGCTAACAACCACAAGGGGTTTTCAACCACAGTGGGTTGTGCTGTTCTCTGATGGTCGTACATCTTGTCTTTCACCATTTGTTCTGCATATCCACTCGGCTAATGGCTACTCGGTGAAGAGCTCCTCGTGGGCTTGAGTATATGACTAACACAGCGGTTACCCGACATTTTCGCTCCAAGTATTATAACTCGGTTCAAATGCAACCTAGAGAAGTCAGTTTTATGTCAAAAATAGAGCACAAAATTAGCTATAAAATGAACCTAAGCCCATCTGAATTGGTCCATTTTGACAAAAATATATGGCCAAAATAAAGGATTTGGCAAATTTTAAGTATCTTGGCCATATTTCTTAGGATGGACCAATTCGAATGGTCTCAGATTCATTTTATAGATACCTAATTTTTAGTTTGAATTTGAACCGAGATATATGGCTTGGGGCAGAATGTCGGGGACGCAAATTCGTGACACGGACATAGCGGTGGGATTATGGAAAATGATGATATCTTAAATTTCATCCAAACTTATTATTAGAAAAAATGCTCCAACTAGATTACAAAAAAATTTTATATCAAAATTTTTATGTAGAATGGACGCGAGTACTATATTTATTTTTTGATTTTTATTATTTTTACTTTTATTTTTGGACATCAACCTTTTTGTGTTTGCTTTAATAATTATGACAATAAGCATTATCTGAGTTTAATTTATGCGTATATTTTTTATAGGAAAAACATTATTATTTTTGCTCAAAAAAGATACGTAATTTTAACTTTTTTGTTTAGGTCCAAAGTCTGGTTTCCCGTTTTAAACTTCCATCGTAGCGAACCATTTTTGATATCTTCAATGCGACTCCAAAGTCCGCGATTGGAACCCAATCCCGCGCTGATCGGAATGATTGATCATTTCTCGAATGGAATTGTGATAAAATAGTAATCATCGCGTGGCTGACGACGAAATGCTTATGGACCACGTCCGAAGTTGGCGGGTGATTGTATGAGATGCAAAAACTAATGTCGTACCCTGACACACCCTCTCGTCATGCCAGTCTCTCTGATCCTCCTAGTTTGTTTTACGCACTCTCCACACTCTCGATTCCCAGACTCTCCTCATTGTGCATTCTCTTTCCACCCTCGCCGATCAGCAAAAGTATGTTGACAGCTGCCATGACAGCCACGAGGTCTTCTCACGATCAGATCCTGTTCCAGCTGCGCGAGTGTTGGGCACGTGAACCATCAGTCGAAGTCTTTATCAGAAAAACATCACGAGCAATCGCTGCGGATGATGACCATTTTTGGGCTCATCGAAATCCGTTACTCACATTTATTTGGTCATAACCTTGACTTATTGACTGAAAATATATTCGTTATAATTTGTAGATTTTTAAATTTGATCCACAATATTAAACCATTTCCTTAATGGTATTTTCTAAAAAAATTCATTTTTGCAATGCTCTCTCGATATTTTTTCCCTTATTAAATAGAAATGAAAACTGAAAAATTCACGTTATAAATATATATATTTTGCAAACCTTTAGAATCTTGGGAAAGAGTCAGTAATGCGTCAAAATATCTGAATTATCTTCATCACACATGTTATTCACGTGACCATTTTCACGCTGATCATTTTTTAGCACTCACCAATCAGTTTCTCGCAAAACTGGTCTAAAATAATTGTTGGAAAAAATAATTATTCTCTTTGATCGTTGAGTTAATGAGGGAGGAATTAATGTATCCAACCATCTCAAAAATCATTGCATTAATTAATGTGAATTTTTAATTCAAAAATAAAAATCATAAAATAAAAGCATTTGATCATAGGAGCTCTAACATATAGCAATTAATAATTTGTACAAATTCTTAAGAAAACTTCTAGATATTGGTCTTTTATGACTCTAAAATTGTGTCTTTAAAATTCTAGTTCAAAGATTAACTCTGAGTGCTTTGGTTAAAAGTGCAAAAATCAATTCATAGTGTCTGCAATTCTCATCAAAAAGATAAAGCAAAAATTGTTTCGTTATCAGCAACAGTTAGTAACCACGTAAACAAACTTCAATTAGACTATTTTAAATAAAATTTTATTCACCGAAAGTTTTGTGTGAAATGATCTCTTTTCCTAGTTTAAATATTGCTTTAAAATTTTTTATTTTCAACCAAGTACCAAAATTCCAAAAATATGTTTTAAAAACTGGTTAAATGAACTTTTAAGGATAGCCATTGGGAATTTATTAGTATACGGTTTTAATTATTTGTTTTAAATTTGTTTGATCTTATAAAATTTTCAGCTTAAACTCCATTGAAATCTAAAAATGGATCACGAGACTGCCTTCGGCCTGGATTCCCTCAAATTGGAGCCGGATGCTATCGAGCTTGATGCCATTGCGAATTGCGTCGACTCGGACCAAGAGAAGAGTGACGAGGGCATTGAAGAGGAGCCAAGGGAAGGGAAAAAGCCCAGCAGAAGGGTGCTGATGTTGGACGGGAACTCGTTGAGCCCACAGGATTTGGTGGACTGCATGGAGGACAAGTGCAAGCTGGAGGTACGGTACTTTTGGTGAACTCTGAATATGAGTACCGTAGGCTGATTGTAGAAGAAAATTTAAATTTGTTACACTTATATGTCTAGCCATTTTTATAGCTTAATAGCTCAGCACGATAGCATAAAGTGTCCAAAAAACTCTGTATTAATCATAGTATAGAAGATTCTTTTTAAGAATACCTATAGAACATCCTTATCAACAAACGATAAAGATTAGGGGGCATAACTATTTAACAAATTGCCAATTAATAATAATTTAAATTAGTTAATGTATAATTAATTTTATTGATGCAGGGATAACCCTTATCCTATTGTTTTAAGATAATTAGTATTACCGTACCTTTCTATACCAATCTAATTATTCAATGTAAATGACTTATCCTTTAAAAGCAATTATCGCTGAATTTAGTTGACTGAGTCAGCGAGGAAGCGTATCCGTGAAGCACGGAAATTCCTGGAAAAAGTAGCCGCTGAACACAGAGGTAATACCAGAAATATTTATTAAAAAAATAAATTTATAGTTCTGACTTTCTTTAGTTACTTATTATTTCCATTTAATGTTAAAGTTGTCTATGGCATCACGACTGGTTTCGGCACTTTCGCAAATGTCGTTATTCCACCGGCTGAATTGAAGTAAAAAATTATTTGAAACCCATATTTAAAAAAAGAAAAATGTCATTAACTTAATAAAGTCTTTTAATATGTAGTAATGAGAGCTCTCAACGTATGCAAATTTTTATAAAATAAAAAAGATTTCATAAAGCATGAGTTGACATCTTACTAGCTTATCTCTAATTTAAAATAGATTCCTACAAGGTTTAGCTTTAAAAAATTGAAAACAAATTAAAATTTTATTGTGTCAAAGTTTTTTGTTGAAAACAACTCCTTTTGATCATGACGAATATTTAAATAACAAAACAGCGCCAAAAAATTTTTAGACAACTCCAGCTGAATCTGATCAGATCTCATGCCACGGGTCATGGGGAGCCGTTGGATCCGGCCAAAACCAGGATGCTTTTGGCATTGCGGATCAATGTTCTGGCAAAAGGGCACAGTGGCATTTCCTTAGAGAACGCTGAAAAGCTGGTCAAAGCTTTTAATGGTGAATGAAAATGGTCTAAACGTGAAAATGTTTAAATTGAAAAAATGACTTTTTTATATCTGTTCGTTGAAGTTTCTCAGTCAGATGATTATTTTTGGTTAAAATTCCTATTTAAATTCGATAGAAGAATTTTTGATTTTTTATGAATTGTAGTTGTAGGTCTTAAATAGGGATGGGTAAATATAAGTATAAATAATTTTCGCTGTTTCAATATAAAATAAAAGACCATCTTTTTCTTTTTTTAACTTATTTGCATTTCCTATCAACTATCAATAGTTTTCTTTTTTCTTCTAATTTATATTATTTTCTTACATATTTGTTAAAAATATTTAGTATGTAAACTAAATAGAAAGGTAGGTAAATTTTAAATGATATTTTACTTACTTAATATTGGGATGTTTCAATATTTTTTATCATAACTTTATCATTATTACCGACAAACTTCAACTCGTAAAAATACAACATTTTTTACAATGAACTTAACTTTTATAAGAAATTTTCCAAAACCGAACGGATTATGATACAAAAATATAAAAACTTAACTACCTATTCTGAATTTTTTTTGCAATTTTTAAGTATTAAATACTATTTCAATAATATTACACAAAAAATTATCGTGACAAATATACATAGAAACTTAGGTGTGTATAACATTTTTCCCGTAATTATAAGCTATTTTCTGATTGTGACTACAATCCGATAATACTAAGCTTTAGAAATGTTGGAATTTAAATTGTTTGCCATTTTTACATTTTCCAGCCTTTTGCGTGTCCTATGTGCCTGAGCAGGGCACGGTCGGGTGCAGCGGTGATCTGTGCCCATTGGCTCATCTGGCCTTGGGCCTTATTGGCGAAGGCCGAATGTGGTCGGCACGGACCGGGTGGGCTGATGCAGCCGAGGTACTGGCCCAGAACGGGCTGGTACCCATGGAGTTGGGCTACAAGGAGGGTCTGGCACTGATCAACGGCACCCAACTCGTGTCGGCAATCGGATCTTTGGGTGAGTGGAAAAAACAATTGTAACAACATTTGCTGCTGGTGCTATAAATTTGATTCAAATCAAAACCTAGAGAAATTAATTTGATATAAAAAATGAAGCAAAAAATAACTATAAAGAGAACCCAAGCACGCTCGAATTGGATCATTTCGAAAAAGCTATGGACAAAATAGTTTTGATAAAAAATTCTTTGTATATGGACTAAATTTTGTGGAGAATTGACATCATAACATTTTCTAGCATTCAATTGAAGTAAGTTATAACGAATGGGAAGTAAAATGTCAGCAAATCGAAAAAATCGAATATGACTGAAATTTTCTTACTTAATAAAAATTGGCAATTTATTATTTGACAAAGCCTTCGTGCATATTTTATTTATTTAATAATACTGCACAAATAAAAACTCTTTTGATTAAAAATTTATGAGTTAAAAGATTATTTTTTTATTTTTCTTTTTAAATCCAAAATTTAAATTCGACTCTTAAGATTTAACTCCCAATTATTAATTCAAATAGGGATCATTTTTAATTTCATTGCATATTTATTTTCATTATAACATAATTTTTTAAATAATTTAATATTTATAAAATGAACTAATATTATATTTCTAATTAAAGTATATTTGAATATTTCTTTAAATTTTTAATCCTTAAAATTTTTTATTTAATTTAAAATTTTTCTCATCAGATTTAATAAATGAGTTCTTTCTAAAAATTTAGCCTTTTGCCAGCTTTTCTCGAAAAAAAACGAAGAATTTCAGCCTTGGTCCGTGCTGAAAACATTGCCAAACAAGCAGATGTCATCGCAGCACTCACACTTGATGTGCTCAAAGGCACCACGAGGGCATTCGATGCAAGTGTGTTTATAGAAGAAAATATTTTTTATTAATTTTTGATAGAAATTCCATTTAGATAAAATTTGGTTCTTCGCTTTAGAACTTATCTAAAAATTCTTATACATAGTTTAAGAGTTATGAAATACATATTTCTTGGGGAAAAAACTCTATGAACTGTCGACAAAAAACATAGAAAACGCTAACCAAAAATGGATCCAATATAAAAATTAAAAAAATATAATAGTTTAAACATGAACTTTAACAATTGAACTAATTTATTTTACAAATATTCCTTAACCCCATTAGATGTGCACCGCGTGCGTCCGCACCGGGGTCAGACCGTTGTTGCTGGACGCCTGCGCGCTTTATTGCATTCAGATCTGAATCGGTCCGAAATTGCGGAGTCCCATCGACACTGTGGCAAAGTGCAGGATGCATACACATTGCGATGCGTGCCGCAAGTGCATGGAGTGGTGCAGGTGAGTTAGATGGGCGGGTTAAGGTAAATTTCTAAAAAAAGAACTTTTAAATTCTACCTATTAAATTATTAGTCAATTGTTGCACTTTTTGGCCCCATTTTTAACAAAAATTTCAGTTGATAAACAATATGGAAAGCACCTCTAATCGGTGACATTTACGGCCCCGACATTTGTGGCCCATTCTTTATAACTCACTTCAAACGATACCTAGAGAAATAAGTTTGTTGTCATAAAATAGAGCTAAAAATTAGCTACAAATTAAGCCTACTCCCATCCAAATTGGTCGGCTGCGAAAAAAGATATGGCCAAAATAGTGTGAATTTGGCCAAAATCATTAATTTGGACATAACTTTTTTCATAATGGTCGGATTCAAACGGGCTTAGGCTCATTTTGTAGCTAATATTTTGCTCTATTTTTTGACATCAAAATCATTTCTCTATGTATCCTTCAAACCGAGTTATAGCGATAGCCGCAAATGTCGGGGCCGCAAATGTCGTATAACCATCTAATCTAATACAATAGCAATGAGAGATTGAAAAAAATTTTCTTGTATGATTTCATATACAACTCATCAGTTCATCACGAATATTCATTTGCTTTATTGCATTAAATAAAGCTAAATTTAGTGATAAATAAACCTGGCAGCACATCAAAAACAATAAGAAAAAATTCGTGCTGAATCGTTTAGCCGAAATGTGCAAAAATAATAAAGTTATTTATCATGGAACAGTGGAAAAAATTTTATTCCAACGAAAAAATTTATTTTCTTATTTCATATTTTTGACTAGCTTTTAGTCATTTGCTTTTTCTTTAACGTAATTTTCTGAGTTGTAAAATAGATTTCTCCATTTTTGCACCTATTCAAAGAACACCTTTTATGACCATTTTGTCAGGAAACGGCCCTTTGATTTTCTTAAAAAATGAAACAGCTTCCCTTTTAATCTTTTATTATTTTGGCGTTTCTCGCCGAAACGACATAACACCAAAAAAAAATTTAAAAATTACTTGAAAAAATGTCTGAAATTGGTTGGAAAAGCACAAATAAGAATGAAATTTGTTGTGCATTAACTTGCTTTCTTTACCTTAAATCCCTTATTAAAAATTTTGAAGGAATTTATATCAATATGATTAGAAACATTTTTCAAAATTTTGGCGAATTTTGATTACTTTGAAAAATATTCAGGACACGATCCAGTTTGTGCGCGGCGTGCTCGAGACGGAAATCAACTCGGCCACGGACAACCCTCTGGTATTCTCTGAGGTGGAGGAGGTCATCTCGGGCGGCAACTTCCACGGCGAATACCCCGCAAAGGTCAGAATTTCTAGAACCAATATTATGCGATAATGCCACTGGGTTATAATTCGTACACGCAAGCGTAAAATTCACATTAGTTTAAATGTAACTCATTATCATTTCAAATATATTTTTGATGAATAGAAAGTGCATTAGTTGCAAAATGAGCATACCCATTGATTTTACCATTTGCAAAAAAAATTATTAGTAAAAAAAAAAACAATACTCATAATATTGGATTGATAGCTCTACGAAAATGTTAATGACCTAATGATAATGACCCCCATAGGTGCTTGACTATTTGGCCATTGCGGTCCATGAGCTGGCCCAGATGAGTGAGAGAAGGCTGGAGCGACTGTTGAACCACGAACTATCCGGCCTACCAACCTTCCTGACCCGCAATGGTGGCCTCAACTCGGGATTCATGACTGTCCAATTGTGTGCTGCAAGTCTGGTGTCCGAAAACAAGGTGTTATGTCACCCATCATCTGTGAGTACTATATAATATAATAATATCCAGAATATTATTTATATTTAAGTTTATAAAAACTGCATATCAAATTGTTAATTTTTTTGACAGATTGTTGATTAAATTTTTGCTATTTTGTTTTTATTAAATTTCAACCCACAAATTTTTCACGCCCCTTTAAATGTTTAGTCGTGTTTTATTAATTTTAAGAATAACAATTGGCTACAAAAAGAAACTAAAAAATTGGTTAAGCAATCCGAATTTAGAAAATAAATGAAATTAACGAATTCAGATCTAATAACATCAAAAAATAAACCATTTTTGATTAAAAAATTGCTTGTCATTTATAATGTGGTTAAAATTTTTATTCTACTTCCCTAAAGTTAATTTTCGATTAAGTGTTGACAATAAATTTAAATTAAATTTAATAATCATTTGCCGCGAAATTCATCTAACTATTAAATTTCCATTTTTATTTGTATGCTTCATTGGGTTTTCATTTTATAAAATTGGCTTATATTTTATGTTTTAGGCCGATAGTATTCCGACGAGTTGCAACCAGGAGGACCATGTGTCCATGGGCGGATTCTCTGCGCGAAAGGCGTTGAAGGTGGTGGAGCACACGGAAGCGGGTGAGGAATTTTGAATTGTATAAAATTTATAATTTTTAAAATAAATTCAGTGCTAGCTATGGAATTAATGGCAGCTTGCCAGGTAAATAGAATGCAATACCTAATTTTAAACGGTTATTATCTCTATGAGTTAAATTTTTTTATATTGGCTAAATTTAAAAAAAACATCAAAAATTGCAAAAGTTTATTAATTAAAAAAGGAATAAAACCCAGAAAAAAATTCTATCAAATTAGGACCACCAATTCTCTTCACCAATTCTTTTTTTATAATTTCTATTTTGCTGAACAAAATTAATAACTTGTGTTTTTTTATTTTTTTGTTGCTAATTTTCGCATATTTCATTTGTCCTTTTTATCATAAGATAAATTTTATTAAATTAAAAGTTAATTGCAGGTTTTATGGTTTATGCCATAATTGTAACCTTATTTTTCAATTAAAATAACTTCTAATTATCATTTGATGCATAACTTACTACCTAGATCAACTTGTAACAGTCATTATAAAATTGTAAAAAAGTCAATACCAAAGTATTCCGCCAGAAAATATAATGAAATAAATTTTATAGGGCATGGAGTTTTTGAAACCGCTAAAAAGCACCGACACTCTTCAAAAAGTCTACGAGTTGGTGCGGAGTGTTGCACCGTAAGTTTTTCTTGGTGTGCTTTAAATTGATCTTGGTAGCCATCCAAATTTTGCAGGCCCCTGGAGCAAGACCGATTCATGCAGCCTGAGATTCAGGCTGTGATTGGTCTGGTTCGTGCCAACCGGATCTGGCACACGGTAGAGCCGCATCTGGAACGGATGGCTCGGATGGAGACGAACATCCCGTCGTTGTTACGTCAGGAGGCGGAAAGTCCGACAGCTGCGGTACTGGCCGGACCCGACTTCAGCCGGGTGCTTTAATCGATGTTGGAAAAATCTGTTCGATCGGTGTCGAAATATGTGAATATTGAACATAATATTTTGTAATTTGATTGTATGCACAAGTATACATAATTTAAATAAAACATTTATTTGATGAACCAATGGCACTTTATGCCGTTCAACCTTCTGGCCTATCTCATTCGACACTTTCAGCCTCGATAATAACGTATTCTTGGGCAGAAACAAATCTGAAACACGTAGAAAATTGTTAAAAAAATTAATAATCTGCTTAATAATTAGTATACAACAAATAGCGGAATCTTATCATGGACAATCTTTGTCTTTGTAATTTTAACACACTATTGAAAAGTAAGTTCTAGCATATCGAGCCTGCAATCGCGTGGAGAATTGAGTGAAAAGCGAAAAG
The DNA here is from genome assembly GCA_001026735.1 of Rotylenchulus reniformis. NCBI lineage: Eukaryota > Metazoa > Nematoda > Chromadorea > Rhabditida > Hoplolaimidae > Rotylenchulus > Rotylenchulus reniformis. The sequence continues at coordinate 155,738 of LDKF01000056.1, read as the reverse complement.
ATGGACAATGCTATCAGAATTGCAGAGCCCAAGTTGTAGTAGACCATGGGCCAACCTTGGGAGTTGAAGCACAAATGGCCACGCCCAAAATCATGGTCAAGAAAGGCCAAACTGAATTTGGATGCTATAGATAAAGTAGATAATATATCATTTAACCATTATATCATTTAAATTTAAATTATTAATAATTTTTGTTATTTAAGGACTGAATGAATTAGTTCTCTTGGTGTAAAGCATTTTTATTTAAATTATATCAGATAAATTAGCACCAACGGACCATTTAAAGGGATTTTTTAAATTTTATTAATTTTTATTACAAAAAAATTTTTATTCAAAAAAATTAATAAAAGAAACAAGATGTATTATATTATGAGAAAAAATTCTCAAAAGGATTATGCGACATTTACGGTGCTATGTCGTTTGTAGAAAAGTGCAAATGGTGTCGTTTGTAGAAAAGTGCAAATACAGTAACCAAAAGGAGAAGGACTACTGTTAGGGGATACTAAGAAATGGATAAAGGGCAAAAAGACTAAAATATGATAAAATGACAAAAACAAAATTAAAAAATAAAAATAAATTAATAAAAATTAATAATGATAAAATACCAAAAAAATAAACAAACTAATTAAAAAATAAATTGATAAAAAAAATTATAAAAATTATTTTTTAGAAAAATATAATTCTAGAAGGTTTTTTCGAAACTAAATTCTACTAGTAATAAAGGATCATAATAAAAAATTTATTGAGGAAATTATTCAAATTTTTGTGAAAAATTATTTTTTCCCTTAAACATCTGGGGCCTTACTTTCATCTTTTGGTTAACGCTTTAACCACAGTTAACTCCGCTAACCACGGTTAAGGAAACCCTAATCGGTACTTTCATCTTTCCTTCCTAACAGTGGTTAAGGCCCAAACTGTGGTTCCGCTAACCACAGTTAAGTCAGCCCTTAACAGTGGTTAACTCCTATTCGCTACTTTCATCTTCTCCTCCTAACTGTGGTTAAGCCCTTAACCATGGTTAACCTAACTGCAACTCAAAGTCCGGTTAAGCATTAAAATAACTGAGGAATCGTATGAAAAATGCATAAAATATTTAATCTCTAGAATAATTTCCACAGGAAATAAATCTGAAAATTTATTGGATATATTTGGACATATATAATCAATGTTATTCACTTTTAGCTGACCCTCAAAAATCATAATTTTTCCTTCTAAACTATCTTGGAAATTTACTATATACATAATAATTTAAGAATAATTATTTTTTTATTATTGTTTCCATTTATTATTCACATTTATTAATTGATGATTTTTCTCACTTCCATTTTCTTTGACGTCGACAGCCTTAACTGTGGTTTAGCCTAACTATGGTTAGCTTAACTGTGGTTAGAGATGAAAGTACCGATCAAGGAAGGGCGTTAACTATGGTTAGTGGAACCGTGGTTAAGGCCCTTAACTGTGGTTAAGCTAACCAAAAGATGAAAGTAAGGCCCCTG
>LDKF01000056.1:132795-154142 GCA_001026735.1 Rotylenchulus reniformis | reverse complement strand
CGGTGCTATGTCGTTTGTAGAAAAGTGCAAATGGTGTCGTTTGTAGAAAAGTGCAAATGGTGTCGTTTGTAGAAAAGTGCAAATACAGTAATCAAAAGAAGAAGGACTGCTGTTAGGGGATACTACGAAATGGATAAAGGGCAAAAAGACTAAAATATGATAAAATGACAAAAACAAAATTAAAAAATAAAAATAAATTAATAAAAATTAATAATGATAAAATACCAAAAAAATAAACAAACTAATTAAAAAATAAATTGATAAAAAAATTATAAAAATTATTTTTTAGAAAAATATAATTCTAGAAGGTATTTTCGAAAATAAATTCTACTAGTAATAAAGGATCATAATAAAAAATTTATTGAGGAAATTATTCAAATTTTTGTGAAAAATTATTTTTTTCCTTAAACATCTGGACCCTTATTGTACTTATTAGACCATATTTATAAGGTATAAAATTGGTTTAAAATTTTTCTGATAAATTTCTTTGATGAAAAATCGTTCTAAAAAATTTTTGCTTCAGGTCTTCATTGCGAAAAACTTCTCTAATACTTATTTGAATCTACATTTCTAATTTTCTGAAAAAAAATTTAACCCCGGGAGGTGCCGATATAGAAAAAGGTTGAAAATATGGTAAATTTCACAAAAAAATTATCTGTCTTTGTTTTTTGTCAATTTTTTTGAGGTCTCACTATTCTATTTCAGCAATTAGTTTCGCTAGCTTGGAAATATTCTAGAAAAAAATTTTATCCGATTTTCGGAGCTCTTAAGATTCATGAAACAAAATGCAGGAATCTTTTCGCTCATTGCAAAAGAAATGTATTAGCTTTTTTCCAAATTATATTCTGAAAAGAAATTTTGTATGTGCTATTTTCTTATCCTTTGTTTTTTTCCTAAGTATTTTTTTAAGCTACAAATTTATTTTTAAAATTTGATTTATTTTTTTAGTCAACGAGTATAGAAATTTTTTTTTAAAATTTGATTTATTTTTTGCTCAACGAGTTTTCTAAAAAATAATTTTTATAATTTTTTTTATCAATTTATTTTTTAATTAGTTTGTTATAAAAAAACCATAAAATAGTAATAATTAAAAATAATTAAATAAAAATAAAAAATTAAAACAAAAACAGTAAAATAGTATAAAATCAGAAAAACGGGAAATAGGTAAAGAATCATTCCCCTAACAGTAGTCCTTCTCCTTTTGGTTACTGTATTTGCACTTTTCTACAAACGACCCAGCACGGACATTTACAGCCCGGTATAAGTTGGTTCAAGTGTAAAAATAGAAAAAAACTAGCTTTAAAAATAGAGATTACCTTGTAAGTAGTTCGTGTTCGATTCGATCGATCACTGTGAAAAAAAACCATTGCCAAAAAAATTAGTATCCTATTTTTAAAATATTATCCTATTTTTAAAATAGGATAATAAAAAAGAGAGAGCGAGTATTTTGGCCGTCACAGTCCTTCAATTCAGCTTATTAGGCTCAATTTGCTTATATTTTAGTACTATTTTTCAGGAAAAATTTGAACAAGACAGTATCCGGAATTTTATTTTTTATTTTCCTGATGATTAAGAATTACAAAAAAATAAACAAGTATAATGATAAAATTTTATACGTTTTATATTCACATAAATATTTAAAGAATTGAAAATAACTATTTTCGGCATCATTTTCGAGGAAATTATAAATTAGAAATAGTTGAGTAACTCATCAGTAAATTGCATAAAAATTCTTTGCACCCAAAATTGCTTTTTCGCTCTCGTTCCACCAGGTTGTTCCAACTCCACACCATCATTTTCCCGAAAATTTCTCCAAAACGAGTTTAGTAAAATGGGGAATCGAACCATTATGAGGACAGTTAATTTTTTGCCAAAAAAAATTGGTCATTGGGCATCGCGTCAGAGTTGCTAAACTGACTCCTCTTGTCGAGAAGGAATGGACCCTCCCAAAAATGGAACCCATCGAATGGACCGGTCCAAGATGGCCCAATTTTCTAGAACATGACGGATCACTTTTCATGGTTTTTGGATCTCGTGAAAAACGTGGTCTTTGGTTGTGCAGAAAGTTTACCAGGCAACTTATCTATTTAAATGCGGGAGAGGAACCGTGCAACTCATACATATACATTCATTCATCTCACTCAAGAAGGTAAGCAGCACTAAATAATTATATATACCAGAGAAACTCCCCAAAAGAATCTCAATGATAAAAATCGAGAATTACTTATAGAAGGCACCTTAAGATTAAAATGGAAAATCTTATTTTTTATGCTACTATAAAATCCATCAGCATGTTAGCTTAATAGAATAGAGGATAGTCATTTATCTAACCAATAAGCAATAAAAAATATTGTTAAAAATTTTTCAAAATTAATGTATAAAAAAACCTAGAAAATAAACATAAAATCTTATATACTAGAATAGAATCAAAATGAAAGCATCTTTGCTCATTTACTTGATGTATTAATTAAAAATAATTTTTAAGAATGAACTCCATCGCTGTGTTCTGCTTGGTTGCCGCCTCTGTGCTGCTCGGTGCCAATGCCTGCAAAGAAGGCTGGTCCGGCTTCAAAGACCACTGCTACAAGGTCAGATACTAATACTGAAAGTTAGCTCGGGATCAACTTTAGTTTTTTTCAATCTGATTGATTAGTTTCTTCCGGTTTAGTTGTTCACCAACGAAAAGGGACTCAACTGGGACGAGGCGCTGGGCAAGTGCAAGTCCTTCGAAGCGAACCTGGCCTCAGTGCATAGCGAGGAGGAGAACAAGTTTATCGGAGGTAAATTTTTTGCAAATTTAGAGTTAGATTCAATATTTTTGAAATGTCTAGATTAGACCCATATAATTCCTCCTAGAACTGATCACCAAGGCTGGAGACAAGAAACGTTGTTACTGGAACGGCATGCGTCTGGAACGCAACCCATACGGAGGCAAGGAGGTCAAGGGTTCCTCCTGGACCGACGGCAGTGCTGTCGACTACGCTGACCCGACCAAGGTGAAGAACAAGACGCCCTGGCTGCGCGGAGAGCCCAACGGCGAGCCGGATGAGTACTGCGTCATGTACTGGGGGCTGAACACGGGTGGAGCGGGTGTTGATGCATGGAACGACCTGGCATGCGCACGCCGCGCTACCGCCGATAGCGAGAAGTTGGGAGCAGTGTGCAAGGCGCCGCGCAAGGATGGTGGCACTGAGGCGCCGACCACCTCAACCACGACTTCGGGATACGGCACCACCACGACCGGATACGGTACCGCATCCACCACGACCGGATACGGTACCGCCTCTACCACGACCGGATACGGTAGCACCAGTACCCCTACCACCGCGGGTTACGGTAGCACATCTACAACTGCCGGATATGGTACAACATCCACGACCGCTGGCTACGGTAGCACCAGTACCCCTACCACCGCGGGTTACGGTACCACCAGCACCACCTCCACCACCACCACCCCCACGGGTTACGGTACCGAGTCTACCACGAGGGGCGGTTACGGTGGAGCCTCCTCCACGACCACATCGACTCCCTCTTCGACCACAACCAAGGACGCGAAATATGGATATGGCAAATTCGGATCCAGATGAGAAGAAGCTGACCGGGTTCCATTGGCGGCCAAGGAATGTTTAGATCTTTTTAGTGCATTATTATTGTAGTATAGAACATTTTTCTGGCCGCCTGTTTTCATCTGATCATCTCATTTCCACCAAGAATAAACTTGTTTGCCGTTAATATTTGAGAAATTTGATATCTATAGATCCATTCGTTCTAAATTGTTCAAATGCATTCTAAAGAAATAAGCTTGATGTCGAAAAATTCACAAAAAATCAAAAAACAAATGAATCAAATCATGTGGTAATTGTATGTGGTAACTGCTTCTGGTTCTCCCCATTTTACCTCTATATTTTTTAAATTATTTCCATCACATTTTTTCGTCTCAAAGAAAAAATTAACCATTTCGCCGAAGGCATTTTACTCCAGATGCCTACTTGTGTGGCCGTTGGGTGGCCCTCAACCTGTCTCATCTTTCAACACGACTTGTTGTTTTCATTTTTTGCACTTTTGTTGACGGTGGTTGATCTCCCAAAAATTATCCTCTTTTCGAATTAGGTATAGTAGTAGAAAAATTTTGCACTTTTAAGATATCTGAAAATGGATTTTAGTGATGCATTTTGATACTGCAAGCCATAAATAAAGATTCAAGTAAAATTCAAATGCAAAATGCTATTGTATCATTCAAATCATAAAAAGCTAAACAAATAAGTCTAGATTTGAAATAAAATAAATTTAATCGTCGTGGAATGATTCTGTTTAAAATTTCTAAAAATTTTCGGAAAAAATAAAGATTCACGGTAACTCGGAAAAATATTCAAATTATTTAAAGAAAGAGAAGCCTAATTTTCTTCATTTTTCTTTTATATTTTTATCTTAAATGTTAATAAGATAGGAAACATTTTATTACCCAAATCTGAAACTTTTCACCTAATTTTTAGCCTTTTTTAAAAAAATTTAAATGGTTTGAAAGAACATATAGTTTGAAATCTTTTCACAAATTATTTTTCAAATTCTGAAAAATTATATTGAGAGAATCTTTAAAATTAAAAAAAATTTCTATATATTTTATGTTTCTTTCCTCCTTTGTGTATATAAATTTTCATCTTTTTACTTGTTAGCATTTTTGGTCCACTAGGTGTTTCGAGGATGAATTAATAGCAATGGGAATGGGGGGAAGGGAGAGCGAAAATCTGAGAGAAATAGTGTAGCGCACTACTACTCTGCAAGGGAAAAGAGAAGAGAGCAAAGAGAAATAGTGTGCTTCTTTCTCTCGCTTCCCTCGCCACTTCTCCAACCCGTCAACGATTCTTCCAATGAATTTTCTCTCCCTATATAAGAGACGGCTCCTCTTTGCCCACCGGCGTGCTCTCTTTCAGACTAGCATGGTTCTCCCAATTGGGTCCAACCAGCCTTTCTGTTATGGGCTCCCGTGCCGCTGCTGCACAGTTGTGCGGCGGTGCTGCGCGGTCAACAGAGCCATTCCAAAAAGCCAAAAGCACAAAACTCTCCCGGCCAAACGGTTTATCGGATGAGTGAAAGAAAAGCACAAAGCACGCCAGGTGAAGCCCTCCGAGCTGCAGGAGGACGCTCTTTTTTCGAAAAATTAATTCAACTATAATTTCTTTCGCTTTTTTTATATATTTTTTTTATAATTCCATCATCAGTAATTCAAAATTTACATAAGAATTTTTTAAATCATTTGAGAACCCTGACTTTTATCATAAAAACTATTTAAAATAAAATATTTATTTTAGCTAAATAATTTTTTAAAATTTTGTAGATGAATAGGATTTTGATGATTATTCAAATCAAAATTTTCACCGATGAAACTCCTGATTAATTTACACTTTAGAAATGTTCCTTTTTTATTACTTTTAGTTTCAAAAGGTTCAATTATATTTTCTTTGATTTGGCACTGCTCTGTTTGTTTATTTTTTAAAAAAACTCCAAAAAATTTTTTAAAGCACGATAAAATAATACAATAATGGCTGATTTTATTATCATTTTTGCCGTTTTTTAACTGGAAGAAGGTGGATTGTAGCCTGTCTATGTACACAATTGCACGAAAAGTCCCGCCGTTGGGCAGACACACTGCTCCTGGAAAATGGATGAATTTCTAAAAATGGGAGCGAAGGGAAACGCCGGAAGTTGGTTAGCAGGAACAAGAAGTAGAAGCCTGAAAATTGGGAGCTAAAGGGGAATTAAAAGAGAGAACTTTGTGATATTCATGAAATTTAATCCATTTTAAAGTAGGACGTTAAAAAACTGTCAAGTGACTCGAACAAAATTAAAACTTTGCAAATATATCAAAAAATTAAAAATGGTAGTTTTAATTTTACAAAGCTACTTTAAATTTCTCAAAAGTTGTAAAATTTTCATAAAATCCTTTTTTGAAAAGTTCTGTTTTTAAGGGCAAAAAGCGAATAATTTTCTGAAAATATTTGCAATTATTTTTGGGCTTATTAGTAAGTTTTTAAAAGTCATTTTTTTCGTAATATCCTAGCTTGATTTTCCTAAATTTTGTTCAAATTTGTCCGCATTTATGCAAAGAGTTTGGCCAACACCTTGGCACTTTCTTTGGCCAACAGTTGGTCCCGGTGCCTGTGCACAAACACCTCCAACTGCGCCAACTTCCCCAACAGCACGGGCCATTGTGCCAGTCGCTCGTCCTCACTCTCCCCAAGGGCCATGTTTTCCACACACGCAACCCGCAGGGCCTTCAATAGAGTGCGGCAAAGGGATTGAAATTCTGGGGTCTGAAAGAGAAAAATCAGAAAAATTACACATGTGTAATCTTCATTTGTTTTACCAATTGAACGATGCCAGAAAAAAGCAAGAAATCTAGAAAGGTACATTTACGGTCCGGTAAAATTTTTACTCTGCTTATTTATATTGAGATTTTGTAAAAAAAAGTTAAGCAAATTTCCACAAAAAATTGAAGTTGCATTGCAACGTTATGCGCTATCTTTTGCCTTTTTATTTTATTTAATTTTTAATTTCCTTGAACAAATTCCTAAATTTCTTTAGAGAAACTTTTGTCCATATCTCCGAAAAATTTCGATTTTTCAGGGAAAATCGAAAATTAAAAAGATGGTCTAAAGTCTAAATTTTTTAAAGAACCTGATCTTATTGGCCCCTTTTTAACATCTTTAGCACCGTTTTGAACTGACCTGAATATTGTGGAAGAGCAGGTAGGCTGCGGAGAGACCGAGCTGGGCATGGGACAGTTGGAGAGTCAGCAGAGAGCGACTGAGCCGGGCCAGATGGACGGCCAGGTCCGGGGCCACACCCAAAGCCTGTGGGGACCCCGAATCCCCGAAACTGTCCCCGAGCCCACTCTCCTCCCCCGAAACCCGTGAAACTTCCCCGTTTTGGTTGCTGCTGTCCAGCAGCTGCAGCAACGGACTGTTCTCCTTGGAGGGCTGGAGTCCGTGGAACAGGACAGCGGGAAGCCAGCCGAGTTGGGGCAGGATGGAGGCCGGGTCCAGCTGAAAGGGGCCAAAAAATTGGTGAACTTTGTTGATATATTATTATGAGTGTATTCTGAAAAAAAAGATGTTATGGAGACATATATTATTCAGACTTGACTTTTTTTAACCATATGTATTATTACTTTTACAGAAATAAGAAATAATACTCTTCTTCGGGAGCATTCCAACCGATCTTTTACCTTATCTTGAGGAAATACGAAAAACGAGGTCTTATTTTTCAAATCTTCTTAGAGGGGGGGTCTTTTACAGGGAGGGGACTAATTGCGGAGCAGGGGTGGACGGAACTAAAAATTTCTGCTCCGGAATCCGGAACTCGGAATTCGGAACTCATTCTACTTCCGGCGGAACTCGGAAACCGGAATCCGGACCTGAAAAAACCCCGGAATTTCCCGGAATCCGGAACTCGGAATCCGGAATTTTTCAATTTTAATTTTCAACCAAAAACTTATTTTAAAAAATCTTCTAAATATATTAAATAAATAAATATGTATGTATGAATGACGCAAAATATGAATGAATTCTCGTTGCAACAAGCAAAAATGTCTATTCGCGTACCTTATTTTCGGCCTTTTTTGAGAAATTTATTTTAATGAGGGAAGGCGGCGGTCCCGATAGGGGCCGCCGGAGAAAATTTTGAAAATTTTTGGCCATTTTCTTTAGAAAATGATCATTTTTTTCGGGCAGAGAAATTTTTAAATTATTTTCGGCCATTTTTTTTAAATTTTCTCTGACGAGCTTTTTTAGGAGGGTTCGCATATGGCCAAATTGCTCGGGGACCTTGCCGACGTATGCCCCCCCCTCCCGAAATACCAAGATCAAAAAAAATTTTCACCAAAACCAAAAAATTGGTCAATTTCCTTTAGAAAATTTGATAAAACTTCAAAAAATTTTCCCCGGCGGCCCCGATAGGGGCCGCCGGGGACCACTTCTTAGGGGTGCTTAAAATTCCGGATTTTTTCCGGATTTTTACCCCTTCCGGCAGAACTCGGAAACCGGAATTCCGAAGCGAAAAAACTCCGGAATTTCCGGAATCCGGAACTCGGAATCCGGAATTCCGTCCACCCCTGTTGCGGAGGGAGTATTTATTTTCCAACCTCAGCTGTTAAGAATGGCTAACAAAATCAGCGCAAAAAATCCATGGAAAAAAATGAAATTCTTTTTCCGCCTCTATGATTTTATGACGCGTAAACATCCCATGTTAAATTAGGTGCTGGGTCATTACTAAAAAACCGCCATAATGGGCGTTACTAAAAAACCGCCATAACCCAGTATGTTCTCCAAAAACTTTTTTGTAAGACTTGTTAGACCAAGACTTCCAGCGATAAATGTGCAGAATTTTATGCTCTATTTTCTGGTATTTTTATTTTTTCGAAATTCAAACAAAAACTCGAAATACCCTATTTTTCGATATTTTTGAAAAATTTCAAACCCTTTGTTCGGATTTCGAAAAAATAAAAATACCAGAAGATAGAGCATAAAATTCTGCACAACTTTGTCGCTGGAAGTCTTGGTCTAACAAGTCTTACAAAAAAGTTTTTGGAGAACATAATAAAGTTTTGGAGGGATTTTTGGGTATTTCAATTTTTTGTAGCGCTCTTTTTGATTTTTTTTCTACCGACCAGCACCTTATCCGAGAGCATTCCTACCGATCATTTTCTTTACTATCCTTCAGTAAAACACAAAAAATTACGTGCTTAAAAGTCGATATTAAACTTTATTTTTTTATCACAATTTTTTAGTTATTTTATCGAAATAATTTGGCTTTAAGAGAAGTTGATTTTAATGTATTTATTAAAATTTAAACTAAATATTTATTAAAGTAAAAGATGTTAAATGGGTTTTACACAATGTTTTCCCATTCATTGTAAAAAAATACCGCCGCAAATTCGGCAAAACTGTTGCCGAACGCGACCAGTCTGGCCAGCATCTGTCCCCAGAACATGGCGAACTGTGCCTCGGGAGATGCCGTGCCGAACTGCTCCATGTCCATGTCCTGCTCCAACGGTCTGTCCATCTGTGCACAGTATTCTCGTGTACAACGGCTGATCAACGATCGGAGTTGGGCCGACGGCTCCTTGACGGCCAATGCCTTCCGGACGCGGAGTTGGACCCTTTCCAGCTGTTTGCGCGACCGGTTCTTCTCAATCAGCGATTTCTTGGCAACTCGCTGGGGCTCATTCAACACCACTTAATGGGGGAAAAGTGTGTGGAAACTTAATTAAATGGATCGTCTAAATTATGCATATAATAAAGATCAATAAGCTACAGTACTATATATATGAATTGAATTTTTTTAGCCCATCAAATCTGAATTTCTATCTAATATTTTTCTCAATTTACTAATCCGGGCTTCTCATTCACACATACAATTTCTATCTTTTTTTTCAACCCATACGGAAATATTACTTGTCCATAGTTTTCTAAATCCTTATAATTTATCCATAATTGAAACCAGTTTTCTCAGAAACCCATCTTTACCAGTCAAAATTTCTAAAATTTGATCAGTAAACAAATTGGAAATTTTATTAAAGGAAGTCCCGAAAATTTAAGCTGGCGAAAATTCATGGAGTTCATGGAAATCATCCCACCCCTCCTCTTCCCCTTCCCTCACATTGCGGGTCCATCCCCTGCGCCAGGCACTTGTCCAGCCTGCACTGCTGACATCCGTTGCGGGTGTCCTTGCCGATCGGGCACTTCTTCTGCCCTTTGCACTCAAAATGCATGCGCCGTTGGAAAGCCCGACGGAAGAATCCCTTGCACCCCTCACAGGTGATGGCTCTGAAGTAGGGTAGGTCGGGATCCCGATTTCGGGATCACGATTTTTTCAGGCTGATTTTTAAAACTCGGGTTGTAGTGGTCATATTCTTATGAAATTTAGCTTATAAAATTCCTCTCATTGAGATCTATCAGCCTGCCAATCTTCAGAATTTTTCGCTCGGCCAAAATTTTTTTATAAGAGAACAAGTTGGAATNATTCCAACTTGTTCTCTTATAAAAAAATTTTGGCCGAGCGAAAAATTCTGAAGATTGGCAGGCTGATAGATCTCAATGAGAGGAATTTTATAAGCTAAATTTCATAAGAATATGACCACTACAACCCGAGTTTTAAAAATCAGCCTGAAAAAATCGTGATCCCGAAATCGGGATCCCGACCTACCCTACTCTGAAGGGAAAGTGAGGGGAGGAATAGAAGGGAAATGAGAGGGGAATTACGGTGTTAGAAAAATTGCTAAAAATTAAAGAAAGAAAAAAGAAAATTATTTCTGATTTTTTAAATTTAAACAACATAATTCAAAAAATAAATATGTAAAATAATTAGAAATAATTTTCTCTATATATATTTTTAATTATCATTTGGCGATTTTTAGTGACCTTCTAATACCGGAATTACATGAGTGAAAAATGGATTTAAAAATGAGGTTACCCATAAAGGAGATCCATGACCAAAAGGGGTATAACCATAAAAAGAACTGTGAAGTTATCTTTCTTCACAAAAGTTCTTTCCGATCTTTGATTTTATGGCACTTACCTGTAGTGCAGTCCGGTGGCGGCGTCCCCGCAGACAGCACACTTCTCGCCCTTGGCCAAATAGCTGGGCAAGTAGGGAGCCTTCGGGTCTTAAAAAGCAAAATTAATGTGGCAAATTAGTAATCAGGCGATCAATGATTTTTTTTTTTGAAAAATTAATGAAAATTTGACGATTAGGATATATGGATTTTGCGATATTACAGCAGAAAAAAGTAATTGGTCAGTTGAGAGTACCGAGACTTCATCTGGAGAATATTTAATTCACTTATATATTCTACATCGCATAGATTCTTGCTTATGGGTTACATTTGCGTGGATTTTAGAATTCGACATGGATCTGTGATTTCCAAAACTCCAGCTCCAGCGGTGTGTTTTGATTCTCGCTTCAGAATTTGGACCTTTGGGATTTTTGCCAAAAATTCAATTCAACAATCAACATGACAATTGAAACAGACCCCCGGACTCAACACAGGTAGTCTGTGGAATCCGGATCAGGGTTCCTTAATCCCAGAGATGTTATCGAAAATTTTCAGAAAAAGGGACATCAAGAGCAAAAATAAGGGATTTCACTGGCGAAAATCGTCAAAATAAAGGACGCTTTTTAAATAAGAAAAAATCCGAAGTAATAACCAATTTTATGCATAATTTTTTTCTTCGCCGACAACTTCCATGAGCAATTTGCTGTTTTTAACGAGAAATTCATCGACTTTCAGAGAATTTCTCTTGTTAATAGACATTTTAAGACATTTTTTTGGTAAAAAATCCATTGTGGGGGATGCCAGCGGTACCGATAGGGGCTGCCGGAGAAAATTTTGAAAATTTAGTCCTTTTCTTAAGAAAATTGGTCATTTTTTGCATAAAATTTTTAAAATCCAAAAATAAAGGACAAAAGGACACCCTTGGTCCGAAAAAAGGTCAAATCTTTAAAAAAGGACAGATAACATCTCTGCTTAATCCCAAGTTCTAGTGAGTTTTTCACTAATTGTGGGGCATACTGTATTATATCCCATCCGCTTTGGTTCTTTGCTTCCATTCTATTCCACATTTGTTTTTCACCCTAACAGAAGCGCAAGGGTGAGGTCATCCCCATCCTCATCCACGCCCCCTCCATCCCCCTGTTGCTCATCTCCACCACTCTCGGGCCCATTCGGGAGTCGCCCCACAGGGGACGATAAGGGGGATGGGGATGACCTGGCTTGGGGGAATTGCACAATCGGAGGAATTGGGGAGAGGGAATGCCAATGCCGATAAACAACGGATGGGGGAAGATGTGCCCGGCAGAAGAGGAAAAGAAGAAGATGGTCGAGAAACTCACTATCGGGTCATCGCGAGAACAACGCCATCACCCTCCTCCCCTCCATCCCACCACACTAAACCTTATCCACCATCCTCTCCACCATCCCCATCCATTCTTCTACCAAAAATAGGGTGGATTGGATGTTTGCCAATTGGGTACCGGATCTCAAGTGTGTGTGCCATACAGTATAGGAATGTTTAGTTCAGAAGACTAGTAGATGAGAGAGATTCCTATTATCCAGGCAGTTATAAATTTTGCAGCCCATTTGATAACTGTGATTCAAAGACATCCTAAAGAAATAAATTTGATGTCGAAAAATAGAGCAATTCGAAATGGGGCCAAAATCCATTCAATTGACCATTTGAAAAAGTATGGCTAAAAAATGCTTGTGATAGTATTTGACATAATATTTGGCTCATTTTCTGGCCAAATTTTATTATATATTTTGATATAAGATTCATTTCTTGAAGTTTGTTAAGGATTACAACAAATATCGGAACCACACAAAAGATATGACCCATGTCCCTTGAAATGTTCATGGCCAAAAAAGAAATTGAAGAATATATTTATGGAAAGAGACAATACAGGAACTTGTAAAGTAGGTATGTTTAGATCAAAGACATCCCCCTCCCTCCTCCTCTTTTTTTGTTGCCAATCTTGGTTGATAAAATCTAGTGGCGGTGAAAATAAATTTGTATCTCCAAAAAGATGCCCATATTGTAAAGTTGTAAAAATAAAAATGCATCTTACTACCAAAAAGGAAGCCGAAGAAACCCAAAAGTAGTGGGAAATATGTTTTGGGAATTTTTAATGGCAAAAAAAGATTGCTTACCTCGGATTCGAGTTCGCCCATGAATGGGTGCCATTCTTTAGGATATTTGATTATTATAAATGTAAAAATCAGAATTTTTTATGTTTTTGAGGAAGATCCTGTGGAATAAAAGTGGAAGGGAACAATAAAATCCAATTCAATAGGTCGAATTTCGAGAAGCAAGACGAAACTTGAGGACGAAAACTAGAAATGGACCGGAAATTGTTATACGAACCATGTTGTTAGGCTAAATTTTCAAATTCAATGATATTTTCATGAAAAATTTGAAAAAATTTTCAATTTCTCGAAAATCCTGTTTTATGTCTTTAAAGATCTGCTGGTCTAACATTTTCCGAATGTTTTCCGTCTCCAAATTTTCGTCCCCGAGTTTCCTGTCACTAAAATTGGGAAAAATGAAATGCGAGTGGAGATTGGAGATCGAGAGTGAAGAAATAAGTGGGCGGAGCATAGAGAGAAACTACATTGGAAGAAGAGAAGCGAGGAATAGAAAGGAGAGATTGGGAGAAAGAGGGGGATGAGTGAGTGAAAGAATGAGAGAATAAAATAAATATGCATAATAATTGAAATTCTTTAAATTTTTGAATATCTTAAGAAAATTTAATGAAGCCCTTCTCTCATCAAAATATAATGTAAAATGATAACTAGCATTTGCTTCAAAAAATAATAGGAAATTAATGATTATCTTACCTAGTTCAATTATTTCACTTAACCACTTTCGATAAGCAGCTTCCATTTCCCCAAAAAAAGATTTTTAAATTATGATGGTTAATCAAATTTCTTGTATTTTCTCTGATGGATTTCCTCTTTTCTAGGTTTTAAATATTTGTTTATTTTTCATTATTACTGTTTGCTTCATAAATAATGCTATTCAGATACGGTATCATTTTTCACAACTTGTTCGCTTGCCGATTTCCACTTCGTTATCCCCTCCCCCTCCTACAACAAGTAAATATCTTTTCTCGAGAAAATTTTTTGGCACATAAAATAATATCCATAAAAATTTATCAATGTCATTTTGCTACTTATTTCAAGTCATTATATACCCTTCAAATAAAAAAACTAAAGAAAGAAAAATGTAGCTTTGTAATTTTCCCCAAATCAATGCATAAATCGAATGTTATTTTTTCAACTGAATTTTTCATCCTTAAAATTTTTTTCAAGAAATGATCGAAAATCATCGATTGGTTTATTATCCGCCTCTCCCGCCAATGGGATTGATCAGTCAATCTCTCTTATTATGTGATCCGTCTGCTTTGATCGTCTCTTCCTTAACCTTCCAGACATCCTAAGTGGCTTTTACAACTTCAAATCTTTTCATAAAAATGCGTTAAAACCACTGTAAATATTCCCTATTCACGTAAATTTGATCTATAGGGAATAAAAATATTTTCCAACTAATTTATACCTCATAATATGAGAATTCTGAAACTCCTATCAATTTCTATCATAAAATGCAAAAAATTCTTTTTATGTAGGTCGTTTTTAGTGAATAGTGAATAATCTATGTGGATGGATTCAAATTCCATTACTATGTAGTAACATGAAATTTAAACGAAAAATCTGATTTAGTTTCTGTTGAAACGCTTAACCTTTGTTTCGCCTAAACATCTAGAAAACTAACTTCTAGGCGCCGGCGCCCAAAAATAAATATCCGAATAATGTTAAATAGAACTCGCAAGCTAGTTCCAAAACTTAGTTCCAGGCGCCGAAGTCTATAATTGGTTTTCTAAACGTGTAGGCAAAAAAAAGCATCCCCGTTGGAAACACGGGTTGACTTTTTTTCGACATTTTTAACTTTTTTAAATGAAATTAATTACATAGTTAATCAAATCGATTTACAACTTCTTTCATTACATATAAATCTTTTTTTGGGTTATTTCGAGTGGGGATTCTTATCAATTTGTTCCAAAATAATCAGCCGTAAGATTAGTCAAGTATTATCAATTTTAATGTTCCTGCTTTGTGTAACCAATAGGTAATAGAAAATTGCAAAATTAAATTTTTTTAAACTATATATTATAAAATAATTTTTTGAATTCATTTGTTTATACATATTTTTTACATATTTTTGACAAAGACACATTGTAAAGAATTTTTGCAATAGCTGTTTGATTTATGCATCAAATACTCTCTGATCTTTCATTCTAGTCAAAATCAAAAAATCATAATCATTAAAATAAAAAAAAATACATAAATAATGATTTTTAATTTTTTATCAATAACTAGGTATAATAAGTGTAATTTGAATATTTTTTTCGAATTTCTGAATATTTTTTTAGAAATTTTGCCATCTTTCGCCCCGCTAACATCTGTTCTTTCCCGATCGCCAGATTTCTGATCAGTCCCTCCCCTATTTTTATCATTTGATTTATCCCTTTAGTTTTTATTTGATTTTGCACATTTTACTCTCGTCGGCAGAGAAAAGTCAAGGACGAGGATTGATTGATTAGTTCTCTCTCTCTTTCACCGCCCCTCAATAAATCGCTCTGATCTTACCAATCAGAGCGACTTGGCTTTAGATCGCCTCTATTGCCCAAAGCTTCTTTGATTAATGGATTTGGTCTTTTAAAAATGCATAGATAATTT
Source organism: Rotylenchulus reniformis (assembly GCA_001026735.1). Taxonomy (NCBI): domain Eukaryota; kingdom Metazoa; phylum Nematoda; class Chromadorea; order Rhabditida; family Hoplolaimidae; genus Rotylenchulus; species Rotylenchulus reniformis. The sequence goes on along the minus strand of LDKF01000056.1, from coordinate 138,853 downwards.
TTTTGTTCAATTTTACATCGATTTTGTCCTTAGAAATGCATATTTAGAACCAATAAAATATAAATGACCATTCTATTAACTTCTAATGGATATTTTCACTTTAGAAATTCCCAGCTCACAATAAGTCAATATTTACTTAAGTTTGAATCCATTGTCATAATGGTCAACTAGACACTATTACTAAATAACGACTTTTTCCTTAAAGAATTTTATATAAATATTCCCTCCCCTTTTGTCATTTATAATCGGAGACTTTTTCTGTTGAATCATTATATCATTGGTTCTTTAAATTGACTTTATAATTTTTAATAAATTGTAATTAATTTTTTTAAGTTTTGATCTACTTTTTTTGCATATTTTATAGAATAAATATTAACAAAGTAAGAAAAATATTATGTTGCTAAAAAGGTTGTTACAGAAATTTATGATTTTTAGAATGAATCACATACAATTTTCCTTTTGGCTATTCTTCCTTCTTTTATGCATTGTGCCAATAATACTTGGTCAAAATGGCACTTCTCCCATGCTTTCCTTGGTTCCAGCCAAAAACATTGAAGAATCCTTGGACATGGAGAGGCAAAATGAGTATCGAGAAGAACCAGAACCTAAGAAATTGAATTGGCAGGTAAAATTATAATCTTTTTGAAGTTCAATTTTTCTCTTTTTTATTGAGCGCAATTTTTAAACATGGTTTAAATGCTTTATTAATTAGCACTTTTACGGAGAATTCTTTGATTTTTTCCGCGGGTTACATTTTATTATTTTTTTAAACATGGTATTATTGTATAATTCCTTTTTTATTGATCTTGAAAGAAAATATTTTAATCTCAACTTAAAAATCAATTTATTAACTTTCGGAATTATTTCTAGTCTTTTAAAAAAGGTACGAAAAATTTAAAATGGCAATTTATTTACACCACATAAATAGCTCGAATTAAAACAAAATTATGAAATAGTAAAGCTATGCATAAGGTGATCGGAATAATTGAAAAAAAATTTAAAAATGGACTAAATGATTAGATTTCGTTCATCATATTTGAATATTTGTGACCCATCGGAATTTCAGGCAGGTACGGTATGGCCTTTGCCCCAGAAGATTCATTATGGTAGCGAGAACAGAACGGTGCGACAGGGTTCACTGGCCATGGTGTTCCAGGGTCAGCAGCCGGAATATTGCGATATCCTGGAACATGCCAAGAATACATATAGTAAGAAAAAATAAAAATTAAAACCCGTAAAACCACCGAAATACTGATTAATAAATGAATAGATTTCATTAATTAAAAAACCTCAAATGTCGAATCCAAATGTTTTTAATCAATTTTACACAAATTTATGAATATAGCTAATGGGAAATGGAAGAATTAAGTGAAATTAAATCCATACAATTAATTTACCTTTTTTTAGTGAACAAATGGCTGTTCAATGGCGTAAAATCAACCAGTGGTAGCTCAGCAGTCAATTTGGTTGTGAACTTACGCAAGAGGTAAAAGAGGAAACATCCATATTAAAATTACAGGGATGAATATAAGTTATAAATGTTTGAACAATTTTTAAGGGGAATTAAATACAAAGAAAAATTAAAAAAGAACTGCGAAAAATTCACCAAAATCATGAATAAATTAAAATGTCAAAATACCATTGGACAAAAGTGGCGAAATCTATAAAATTATTGATAATTTTTTTATTTAGATGTCCAACAAGCCAGCAATTTCCTGGTCCAGATATGAATGAAGAATGTGAGAAAAAAAGTTTACCAAATTTTAAAATATATTTTTTTAAATTCCAGACCGATTGAGTGTTCCGTACACGGGCGATATTGTGCTGGACGCGGACGAGATTTGGGGCGTACTCAGAGGACTCGAGACTTTCAGCCAGCTGTTCTTCCAACAGAATGGCGAGGTGGATTTACTTAGTAATTAAGTTTTTTATCGGATAAAAATTTTTGATTTTTGGAATTTTATTTAAAACACTACCTAATAATTTAGAGAATTTTAGGTTGCTGAAAAACTCAATATAAATCATTTATTTTTAGCATTTGCTTCGCACGGTGACCATTCATGATTGGCCCGAGTACCCGGTGAGGGGCATTCTAATCGACACCTCGCGGCACTTCCTCAAAAAGAGCCTGATCCTCAGAGAAATTGTGAGAAAAATTACATAAAAATAATTTATGAATTAGCAATTTACAAGCATTAATGAAAAATCCTTAAGATATGATAGATAAATAATGTGAAAATGAAAATTATACATTTTATTTTGTCTTTTGATCCCCATGTACCATTGAATTTTTATAAAACTTAATTACAATTTTTAAAATGATACATGGAAAAAAGCAACAACGCTAAATCTTATTTAAAAAATTTTTATGTAGGATCTACTTGCCATGAACAAGATGAATACCTTGCATTGGCACATCGTGGACCTGGAGTAAAGAAATACAATCGAACAAATAAAAAATGTTTAAATATACATTTAGATCGTTTCCCTACGTGTCACAACGCTTCCCGAACATCAGCCAGAGGGTAAAATTTTATACGTTCAATTTTTCGGTTTTTGAATTTTCTTCCCTACAGGGTGCCTTTACTCCGAACCATGTGTATTCGCCGCAAGATGTAAAGGAGATCCTACAACATGCGCGACTTCGAGGAGTTCGAGTGGTACCCGAATTTGACACGCCAGGTAGAAGAAAAGAGTTAATTAGGAAAATTTTTATTTTTTTTATGAAATTAGTTTAGAAATTGTATATTTTTGAAATAAAATTTGTACCCATAAGAAAATCATCTGTAGCATTCATTCTAATTCCATATTTTAGCGTTAATTTATTAATAAACTTTGGAAAAGCGAATTCAAAAATTGAAAAAAAATTAAGAATTGACTTTAATTTCTAAAATTTCCATTTTTGTTAAAAAAGCATTATATTTAATGATATAGATCTGTTAAAATATCTTAAATGAATTTATTACCTTTTTGTACATTAAATTGGGATTGGATGATTCGGTTGATGTTCCATTTAGAATTTAGCAAATTAAAAGTTAAAAAGGTTTAAACCATTTATTGTCACAGAATTTATTTTTTTCCTTTTTTGACTGTTTTTTCTAGAAAAATTTCGAAGTTCATAGTAACCTTAGGTTTTAGATTAAAAAGTTTTTTGACAATTACAGGCCACATGGCTTCCTGGCGCGGTTCCGGGATCATGGCCACATGTCGGGATAGCACGGGTCGATTGGTTGTGCCGAGCATGTTGGACCCGAGTCGGGAGACAACTTTCGATTTTATGAAAGAGTTTCTGGAGGAAGTCCTGGAAGTGTTCCCGGACAAGTATCTACATTTGGGAGGAGACGAAGTCGCATTTTGGACTCAACAGTGTTGGTACGATTTTTCAGACGATGAATTAACTATTTTTTTGCATGAAAGTTCATGGTTGGAATTTTTTTAGATCATCAAACAAGGTAAAAAGACTATGAATTCAGTACCAGACCATTAATAAAACTACAGAAAATTAATGTACTTAACGATTTGTTTTTTATTTTATCTATTTTTAGTTTAGAACTTGGTAAAAAATGCGCCCGTAATTTTAATTACTACTTAAAGTATACTATTTGAAAATTTATTTATGCAAAATATGGTGGGTTGTGAATTTTATACTAGGTATCATCAACATCGTCCAACTGTAAAACTATAAAACTTTCAATTTTTATACGAATGTTTTTTTTGCATTTTCAACTTTAATTTTTTTTTTAATTTTGTCAGGGCCAACAATGAAAAGATCGAGCAGTTCATGAGCCACAAGGGTCTCCACAACATCACCGAACTGGAAAATTACTACATCAACAGATTACAAGGAATCGTGAAGGGACTCTACGAGGAAAGGGCGGAGAAGGGACGGAGGATGATCTTCTGGCAGGAAGTTTTCGATAACAACAAGCCGGTACCTAGATTTGGCAAAAATTAATTATGGCTTTAAATTAAAGGTTTAAAACCCATAAAAAAATTATTGAACTCATCAATGAAGGAAATTCGTTTCAAATTTATTTAAAGTGTGTCACGAAGGATTTCGTCAAAAACGACAAAAAGCTAAAATAAAAAATAAGGATCCGTCGGATACGATTGTGCACAATTGGTACTCCCGGGACACCATCGAACGTTACCGAGACACCAAACGCGCGGTTGAGAAGGGCTTCCAGGTGCTTGTGTCCTCATGTTGGTGAGTTAATCGAAATTAATAAAAAATTTATTTATTGATGTAAAAAAAACAATAAAAAAAAATTTTAAGCCATAAAAAATAATTTTTTACCATCGTAAAGGTACCTGAACTACATCAGCTATGGGGCTGACTGGCGTGCCGGTACCAGCAAGTACTACTACTGTGACCCCCGAGGCTTTGTTGGCACTTACGAGCAGAAACAGCTGGTGATCGGGGGCATTGCCGCCATGTGGGGCGAATACATCGACGGCACAAATCTCGAGGCAACACTATGGTGAGAGAGTAAATAAAACAAATTTAGTATAATTTGAAAGATGTTCTTTAGATGGGGTAGGATATATTCTATTTAAGCCTTAAAAACTGATCCCAATAGGTACGAATATCCACGATAGTGTTCTTAATAAATTATGTCGGTAATTTTTCGGTTGATTTATTTGATAGCTATTTTTGCGTAAACATACTAAATATAATACCCTAGCCTTTTAATAACTCTTTTTTTGCTAATTTTCTTACATAGGTACTCTGTTAATACTTTTTTAAAAATTTATTTTCTATGAATTTAGTGTCAAATGACAAAAATAATGTCAAATTACAAATATTTAAATGAAACTTCAAAAAATTCTAATAAACATCATCTTTGATTTCGTAGGCCCCGCGCTTCGGCTGTTGCGGAGCGTCTTTGGAGTCCTCCGGAGCAGACACGGGTGGCAGAGGAGGCATGGCCCCGGCTCCAGGAACATCGATGCCGAATGGTGGCCAGGGGCTACCGGGCGCAGCCCGTGAATGGGCCGGACTATTGTCAGACCGAGTTGGACGATCCATTGACCAAATAATCGGATATTGGAAAGTGTGGCCAAATAATTTTATTGTAATCTTCATCGAACATAAAAAGAATGATTGAATGGTAGATGAATCAAACATAAATGATTTTAAAAATATTTTAACTCGAAATCATTAAAAAATAATAAAAGGGCCGTTGAATCATGGCCAATGGTCCTCAAAATCAGTCAAAATCCAGACATGACACCGCCCAAACAAACATATGCAAGGACAAATAACATTAGGATTAAGTCACCTCCAAAAACCTTAAAATTTTCAATTAAAATATGAAACCCATTAAACAATTAATTGAATTCATTATAAAATGAATATTTGGATTTATTTTAGAATTTCGATACCAGCCAGCTATCAAGTATATTTTTTTGAATAAAAATTGGATGATAAAAATAAAATAATAATGTGTTCATTCTTATAAAGCTGTAAATACTAAAAGATATCTAAATATTTTTATTCTGTAGTTGGGACCAGCGTTTTTCTGTTCCAGGATTTTTCAATCTGTTCTGTTCCTGTTCTGTTCTTGAAAGTCGGAACAGAAACTCTGTTCTGTTCCTGTTCCAAAATTTTTCTGTCTGTTCTGTTCCTGTTCTGTTCTCAAAATTTGGAACAGAACAGGAACAGAACAGGAACAGATTAAGCAGGAACAGTCAAATCTGTTCCAAATCTGTTCCAATGGAATTTTTACTTCAAATTTTGCTGAAATATTTCGAAATTATCTGTCCTTTGCCTAAATTATTAAGATCAATTTAAAAATAGAAATTTTAAATTTTTATTTTTAGAAAAATTTCAATTATTAAAAATTAAAAAATGAAGTTTTTAATTGGGAAAATTTTAAAGAAATTTTTAAAAATTTAAGAAGTCGGTGAAAATTTAGATAAAAATTTTAGATTAAAATTCCTTTAAGAAAATTGATCAATTTTTCAGATGTATTAAAAACTTCTGATTTAAAAGTCCGGACCCAGATCCGGACTTTAGAAGCATCCTCGACAGGGACAGTTCACCTTTTCTTAGGGG